>OY992894.1:72815736-72823236 GCA_963921405.1 Cepaea hortensis | reverse complement strand
CACTCATGATCCTGAAAAGTGCTTTCAGTTTCAACAGCAACTTGAAGACGCTTTCACTGATACACCAGAAAATTGTACAGTAAATGAAAAGTGGGGTCAAATTAAGGAAACTCTTTGTAAAACTGCCGTAAGGGTTTACGGCACTGTGGATCATAAGAGGCAGGACTGGTTTGCTGCCAACAGCGAGACTCTGCAGCCCTTGATTGATAAGAAGAAGAAAGCTCTCTTAAGAAACAAGGAAAGACCAACGCGTAACACTTTGAGTGAGCTAAGGCAAGCTAGGAAGGATGTGCAAAAGGCTGCCAGGCAGTGTGCAAATGATTATTGGATCAAGTTATGTGAGTCCATTCAAATCGCAAGTGATAAGGGAGACATAAGAAGCATGTATGAAGGAATAAAGAAAGCCTGTGGTCCAGTGATCAAAAGAAGTGCACCATTGAATACCTTGACTGGAGAAGTCATCACTGATAAGAAACAGCAGATGGACAGATGGGTAGAGCACTATTTGGAGCTTTACTCAAGTGAGACCAAACTAGCGGATAATGCCCTCAACGCCATAGAGGCTCTACCAACTCTTGACCACCTGGACACACTTCCCACCATAACAGAAGTTAAGTGTGCTATAAATGAACTTGCATCTGGCAAGGCTACAGGTAAGGATGGGATTCCAATAGAGGTTATCAGGAGTGGGCAAGACACACTCACTATACAGATCCACCAGCTAATAGAGCTATGCTGGCGTGAAGGACAAGTCCCACAGGATTTCAAAGATTCAAGCATCATAACACTGTACAAGAACAAGGGCGATCGGAGCGACTGCAACAACTATAGGGGTATCTCACTTCTGTGTATTGTTGGAAAAGTATTTGCCAGAATTGTTCTGCGCAGACTTCAAGTCCTAGGAGATCAAGTCTACCCCGAATCACAGTGTGGCTTTCGACAGAACCGGTCTACCACTGATATGATATTCTCATTGCGACAAATGCAAGAAAAATGCCGTGAACAGAATCAACCACTGTTTATTGCCTTCATCGACCTCACAAAGGTATTTGATTTGGTCAGTCGTGAGGGTCTGTTCAAGGCACTAAAGAAGATTGGCTGCCCACCAACTCTTCTGTCCATTGTGGAATCGTTCCACACAGGCATGAAGGGTATAATCAAGTTCGATGGTGCAACTTCTGAAGAATTTGAAATCAAGAGTGGAGTTAAGCAAGGTTGTGTACTAGCTCCCACCCTCTTTGGAATATACTTTTCACTTCTACTGAAATATGCATTTCGTGATCAGGATGGTGGTATATACATTCACTCACGCTCAGATGGCGGCCTCTACAATGCTCAGAGATTGAAGGCTAAGACCAAAATTAGGAGGGTACTGATCAGAGAGTTGCTTTTTGCAGATGATGCTGCAGTTACGACCCACTCTGAGGAAGAATTGCAATGTCTACTATCTGCATTCTCCAATGCTTGTTCTGAATTTGGTTTAACAATTAGCAAAAAGAAGACACAGATTATGTCACAAGGTGCACATGGGGTACCATCAATCTTTATTGACGACGCCGAACTAGAGATAGTAGACCATTTTACATATCTAGGATCAGTGGTAAATAGCAAATTATCCCTAGATCAGGAAATCAACATCCGGATTGGTAAGGCAGCAACAACAATGAACAGGTTAAGAAAAAGAGTCTGGGAGAACAGGAAGCTTACTGCCAAAACAAAAGTCCTTGTCTATCAAGCCTGTGTCCTTAGTACTCTTCTCTATGGCAGTGAAACCTGGACAACTTACTCACACCAAGAGAACAATTTAAACAGCTTTCATATGCGGTGTCTGCGAAGAATTCTTGGTATTAAGTGGCAAGACAAAATCACAAATACTGAAGTATTGGAAAGATCAGGTTGTGTGACAGTTTATTCCATGCTCAGTCTTCGTAGACTTAGATGGATAGGACATCTTAGGAGGATTGATGATGGTAGAATACCAAAGGATATCTTTTTTGGTGAATTACAGATGGGTAAGAGATCTCAGGGTCGGCCTCTACTACGATACAAAGATGTGTGTAAGCGGGACATGATTGATACAGGCATTGATAATGCACATTGGGAGCAAGTCGCCGCTGAACGTGTTGCATGGAGGGCAAATATCAGAAATGGAATAAAGTCAAAGGAGAAAATTATTGCAGAAAAGTCACACACCAAGCGTTTGAGACGTAAGATGGTGCATGATGGTGGAAATGACCATGTGTTCACATGCACCCACTGTGAACGGATATTTACAGCGCAAATTGGCCTTATCAGTCACACTCGCTACCGCCATAGTTAAAAGTTATTATGCCTTTTAAAGCACAAACTATCGTCTGTCAAGACGGCAAGGTGCCAATGATGATGTATGTATGTATGTATGTATGTATGTATGTATGTATGTATGTATGTATGTATGTATGTATGTATGTATGTATGTATGTATGTATGTATGTATGTATGTATGTATGTATGTATGTATGTATGTATGTATGTATGTATGTATGTATGTATGTATGTATGTATGTATGTATGTATGTATGTATGTATGTATGTATGTATGTATGTATGTATGTATGTATGTATGTATGTATGTATGTATGTATGTATGTATGTATGTATGTATGTATGTATGTATGTATGTATGTATGTATGTATGTATGTATGTATGTATGTATGTATGTATGTATGTATGTATGTATGTATGTATGTATGTATGTATGTATGTATGTATGTATGTATGTATGTATGTATGTATGTATGTATGTATGTATGTATGTATGTATGTATGTATGTATGTATGTATGTATGTATGTATGTATGTATGTATGTATGTATGTATGTATGTATGTATGTATGTATGTATGTATGTATGTATGTATGTATGTATGTATGTATGTATGTATGTATGTATGTATGTATGTATGTATGTATGTATGTATGTATGTATGTATGTATGTATGTATGTATGTATGTATGTATGTATGTATGTATGTATGTATGTATGTATGTATGTATGTATGTATGTATGTATGTATGTATGTATGTATGTATGTATGTATGTATGTATGTATGTATGTATGTATGTATGTATGTATGTATGTATGTATGTATGTATGTATGTATGTATGTATGTATGTATGTATGTATGTATGTATGTATGTATGTATGTATGTATGTATGTATGTATGTATGTATGTATGTATGTATGTATGTATGTATGTATGTATGTATGTATGTATGTATGTATGTATGTATGTATCCATACATACATACATACATACATACATACATACATACATACATACATACATACATGCATGCATGCATGCATGCATGCATGCATGCATGCATGTATGTATGTATGTATGTCGGTACTACCTGGTTTCTGTTAGCGCCGAGCGTTGGGCGGCGCTTACCAAACCCGACACCCCACATTGTGCCAACGGCTTCGGGCGGAAGAGCGCAATTGGGAGGGTACACGCCTTACCCTGGTGCGAGGAAATGCAAGCTAAAGACAAAATTGTCATGGCAGGGCAGACCAGGCCCTAAGCCTTGGTTGGCGACTGGTCTAGGATCGAAGCTCCGACAGGCGGACAGTTAGAGCATTGCTTTGCTGATCCGGCAGCTTCTGCAGCTTGTCTTGTTCCAGATGTAGGGGTGTTACCTTTCCTCTGGAGTGAACTAGGCAGGCCGAGAGAGGGATCATGCTGCATGGGCAACACATGATCTCTATATTTTAGCCCAGGCTTTGTGCTATGGAGAGGCAGTAACTCCATCCCTGGTCTTAACTGGTCTCGGAATCAAAGCGAGAGGCAACTGTTACGGGTTATAAGTCCTTGTCAGTTGGCGTAGACATGGGGCGCCACGCGTTGCCTCTGACGGTGGGAGACACCTATAGGTGTCACTGATCAGCTACCGCCCGCCTCAAGCTGGGCAGCCCCCAGCCAATTGGGTGCTGATCCGCCACAGCCTGCCTGCTTCAATGGGTGCTTGGGGCTAGGACAAAATCTGAATCGCAGGCTGTAAAACCAATGCACCAGGTACAAACAAAAATATAAATAGAAACCTCAAGCTACGGCTTGCAACCTGGAACGTGAGAACCATGTGTCCAGGATTTTCCACTGACTTGACCAATATTGACGATGTGAGAAAAATGGCTGTGATTGATGCCGAACTCAATCGTCTTAACATTGATATTGCTGGCCTGCAGGAGACTCGCCTCGCTGAGGAAGGGTCACTCAGGGAAAACAACTACACCTTTTTCTGGAAGGGTAAAGGGCAGGCAGAAAAAAGGCAACACGGTGTGGGCTTTGCAGTGAAGAATTCGCTACTGGGAATGATTGAAATTCCAGCAGGAGGAAATGAAAGACTATTATCCCTGCGCTTGGCAACCTCTTGTGGGTTTGCCACCATTATTACTGCATATGCACCGACACTCGATTCCTCTGATGATGTGAAGGATTTGTTCTATGAGGAGTTAGACTCTGTGATTAAGGCAGTTCCAAAATCCGACTACATTTATATGCTCGGTGATTTCAATGCTCGTGTGGGCAAGGACTCGAGTTCATGGCCAGTGTGCCTTGGAAAATACAACATCGGTCGCATGAATGAAAATGGGCAAAGGCTGCTGGAGCATTGCACCAGTAATGACCTATGTATTACAAACTCTTTTTTTAAAACAAAAGAGATGCATAAGGTCACATGGAAACATCCAAGATCCGGCCATTGGCACCAGCTGGACTTCATCATCACACGGAGACAACATCTGAACCATATATCATTGACTCGTAGTTACCACAGTGCTGACTGTGATACGGATCATTCTTTGGTTGTTGCAAGGGTTAGACTGAGACCAAAGAGAATCTACACAGCTAAACACAAATCTAGCCCCAGGATTAATATTATTAACACTCATGATCCTGAAAAGTGCTTTCAGTTTCAACAGCAACTTGAAGACGCTTTCACTGATACACCAGAAAATTGTACAGTAAATGAAAAGTGGGGTCAAATTAAGGAAACTCTTTGTAAAACTGCCGTAAGGGTTTACGGCACTGTGGATCATAAGAGGCAGGACTGGTTTGCTGCCAACAGCGAGACTCTGCAGCCCTTGATTGATAAGAAGAAGAAAGCTCTCTTAAGAAACAAGGAAAGACCAACGCGTAACACTTTGAGTGAGCTAAGGCAAGCTAGGAAGGATGTGCAAAAGGCTGCCAGGCAGTGTGCAAATGATTATTGGATCAAGTTATGTGAGTCCATTCAAATCGCAAGTGATAAGGGAGACATAAGAAGCATGTATGAAGGAATAAAGAAAGCCTGTGGTCCAGTGATCAAAAGAAGTGCACCATTGAATACCTTGACTGGAGAAGTCATCACTGATAAGAAACAGCAGATGGACAGATGGGTAGAGCACTATTTGGAGCTTTACTCAAGTGAGACCAAACTAGCGGATAATGCCCTCAACGCCATAGAGGCTCTACCAACTCTTGACCACCTGGACACACTTCCCACCATAACAGAAGTTAAGTGTGCTATAAATGAACTTGCATCTGGCAAGGCTCCAGGTAAGGATGGGATTCCAATAGAGGTTATCAGGAGTGGGCAAGACACACTCACTATACAGATCCACCAGCTAATAGAGCTATGCTGGCGTGAAGGACAAGTCCCACAGGATTTCAAAGATTCAAGCATCATAACACTGTACAAGAACAAGGGCGATCGGAGCGACTGCAACAACTATAGGGGTATCTCACTTCTGTGTATTGTTGGAAAAGTATTTGCCAGAATTGTTCTGCGCAGACTTCAAGTCCTAGGAGATCAAGTCTACCCTCAAGTCTACCCCGAATCACAGTGTGGCTTTCGACAGAACCGGTCTACCACTGATATGATATTCTCATTGCGACAAATGCAAGAAAAATGCCGTGAACAGAATCAACCACTGTTTATTGCCTTCATCGACCTCACAAAGGTATTTGATTTGGTCAGTCGTGAGGGTCTGTTCAAGGCACTAAAGAAGATTGGCTGCCCACCAACTCTTCTGTCCATTGTGGAATCGTTCCACACAGGCATGAAGGGTATAATCAAGTTCGATGGTGCAACTTCTGAAGAATTTGAAATCAAGAGTGGAGTTAAGCAAGGTTGTGTACTAGCTCCCACCCTCTTTGGAATATACTTTTCACTTCTACTGAAATATGCATTTCGTGATCAGGATGGTGGTATATACATTCACTCACGCTCAGATGGCGGCCTCTACAATGCTCAGAGATTGAAGGCTAAGACCAAAATTAGGAGGGTACTGATCAGAGAGTTGCTTTTTGCAGATGATGCTGCAGTTACGACCCACTCTGAGGAAGAATTGCAATGTCTACTATCTGCATTCTCCAATGCTTGTTCTGAATTTGGTTTAACAATTAGCAAAAAGAAGACACAGATTATGTCACAAGGTGCACATGGGGTACCATCAATCTTTATTGACGACGCCGAACTAGAGATAGTAGACCATTTTACATATCTAGGATCATAAATAGCAAATTATCCCTAGATCAGGAAATCAACATCCGGATTGGTAAGGCAGCAACAACAATGAACAGGTTAAGAAAAAGAGTCTGGGAGAACAGGAAGCTTACTGCCAAAACAAAAGTCCTTGTCTATCAAGCCTGTGTCCTTAGTACTCTTCTCTATGGCAGTGAAACCTGGACAACTTACTCACACCAAGAGAACAATTTAAACAGCTTTCATATGCGGTGTCTGCGAAGAATTCTTGGTATTAAGTGGCAAGACAAAATCACAAATACTGAAGTATTGGAAAGATCAGGTTGTGTGACAGTTTATTCCATGCTCAGTCTTCGTAGACTTAGATGGATAGGACATCTTAGGAGGATTGATGATGGTAGAATACCAAAGGATATCTTTTTTGGTGAATTACAGATGGGTAAGAGATCTCAGGGTCGGCCTCTACTACGATACAAAGATGTGTGTAAGCGGGACATGATTGATACAGGCATTGATAATGCACATTGGGAGCAAGTCGCCGCTGAACGTGTTGCATGGAGGGCAAATATCAGAAATGGAATAAAGTCAAAGGAGAAAATTATTGCAGAAAAGTCACACACCAAGCGTTTGAGACGTAAGATGGTGCATGATGGTGGAAATGACCATGTGTTCACATGCACCCACTGTGAACGGACATTTACAGCGCAAATTGGCCTTATCAGTCACACTCGCTACCGCCATAGTTAAAAGTTATTATGCCTTTTAAAGCACAAACTATCGTCTGTCAAGACGGCAAGGTGCCAATGATGATGTATGTATGTATGTATGTATGTATGTATGTATGTATGTATGTATGTATGTATGTATGTATGTATGTATGTATGTATGTATGTATGTATGTATGTATGTATGTATGTATGTATGTATGTATGTATGTATGTATGTATGTATGTATGTATGTATGTATGTATGTATGTATGTATGTATGTA
>OY992894.1:72810736-72813236 GCA_963921405.1 Cepaea hortensis | reverse complement strand
TGCATGTATGCATGTATGCATGTATGCATGTATGCATGTATGCATGTATGCATGTATGCATGTATGCATGTATGCATGTATGCATGTATGCATGTATGCATGTATGCATGTATGCATGTATGCATGTATGCATGTATGCATGTATGCATGTATGCATGTATGCATGTATGCATGTATGCATGTATGCATGTATGCATGTATGCATGTATGCATGTATGCATGTATGCATGTATGCATGTATGCATGTATGCATGTATGCATGTATGCATGTATGCATGTATGCATGTATGCATGTATGCATGTATGCATGTATGCATGTATGCATGTATGCATGTATGCATGTATGCATGTATGCATGTATGCATGTATGCATGTATGCATGTATGCATGTATGCATGTATGCGTGTATGCATGTATGCATGTATGCGTGTATGCATGTATGCATGTATGCGTGTATGCGTGTATGCATGTATGCGTGTATGCGTGTATGCGTGTATGCGTGTATGCGTGTATGCATGTATGCATGTATGCGTGTATG
Source organism: Cepaea hortensis (assembly GCA_963921405.1). Lineage (NCBI taxonomy): Eukaryota > Metazoa > Mollusca > Gastropoda > Stylommatophora > Helicidae > Cepaea > Cepaea hortensis. Next base: position 72,812,698 of record OY992894.1, on the reverse strand, counting down.
CGTGTATGCGTGTATGCGTGTATGCGTGTATGCGTGTATGCATGTATGCGTGTATGCGTGTATGCGTGTATGCGTGTATGCGTGTATGCGTGTATGCGTGTATGCGTGTATGCGTGTATGCGTGTATGCGTGTATGCGTGTATGCGTGTATGCGTGTATGCGTGTATGCGTGTATGCGTGTATGCGTGTATGCGTGTATGCGTGTATGCGTGTATGCGTGTATGCGTGTATGCGTGTATGCGTGTATGCGTGTATGCGTGTATGCGTGTATGCGTGTATGCGTGTATGCGTGTATGCGTGTATGCGTGTATGCGTGTATGCGTGTATGCGTGTATGCGTGTATGCGTGTATGCGTGTATGCGTGTATGCGTGTATGCGTGTATGCGTGTATGCGTGTATGCATGTATGCGTGTATGCATGTATGCGTGTATGCATGTATGCGTGTATGCATGTATGCGTGTATGCATGTATGCGTGTATGCGTGTATGCATGTATGCGTGTATGCATGTATGCGTGTATGCATGTATGCGTGTATGCGTGTATGCATGTATGCGTGTATGCGTGTATGCGTGTATGCGTGTATGTATGCATGTATGCATGTATGCGTGTATGCGTGTATGCGTGCATGCATGTATGTATGCGTGTATGCGTGTATGTGTGCATGCATGTATGTATGTGTGTATGTGTGTATGCATGTATGCATGTATGTATGTATGTATGCATGTATGTATGCATGTATGCATGTATGTATGTATGTATGTATGTATGTATGTATGTATGTATGTATGTATGTATGTATGTATGTATGTATGTATGTATGTATGTATGTATGTATGTATGTATGTATGTATGTATGTATGTATGTATGTATGTATGTATGTATGTATGTATGTATGTATGTATGTATGTATGTATGTATGTATGTATGTATGTATGTATGTATGTATGTATGTATGTATGTATGTATGTATGTATGTATGTATGTATGTATGTATGTATGTATGTATGTATGTATGTATGTATGTATGTATGTATGTATGTATGTATGTATGTATGTATGTATGTATGTATGTATGTATGTATGTATGTATGTATGTATGTATGTATGTATGTATGTATGTATGTATGTATGTATGTATGTATGTATGTATGTATGTATGTATGTATGTATGTATGTATGTATGTATGTATGTATGTATGTATGTATGTATGTATGTATGTATGTATGTATGTATGTATGTATGTATGTATGTATGTATGTATGTATGTATGTATGTATGTATGTATGTATGTATGTATGTATGTATGTATGTATGTATGTATGTATGTATGTATGTATGTATGTATGTATGTATGTATGTATGTATGTATGTATGTATGTATGTATGTATGTATGTATGTATGTATGTATGTATGTATGTATGTATGTATGTATGTATGTATGTATGTATGTATGTATGTATGTATGTATGTATGTATGTATGTATGTATGTATGTATGTATGTATGTATGTATGTATGTATGTATGTATGTATGTATGTATGTATGTATGTATGTATGTATGTATGTATGTATGTATGTATGTATGTATGTATGTATGTATGTATGTATGTATGTATGTATGTATGTATGTATGTATGTATGTATGTATGTATGTATGTATGTATGTATGTATGTATGTATGTATGTATGTATGTATGTATGTATGTATGTATGTATGTATGTATGTATGTATGTATGTATGTATGTATGTATGTATGTATGTATGTATGTATGTATGTATGTATGTATGTATGTATGTATGTATGTATGTATGTATGTATGTATGTATGTATGTATGTATGTATGTATGTATGTATGTATGTATGTATGTATGTATGTATGTATGTATGTATGTATGTATGTATGTATGTATGTATGTATGTATGTATGTATGTATGTATGTATGTATGTATGTATGTA
>OY992894.1:72803236-72805736 GCA_963921405.1 Cepaea hortensis | reverse complement strand
ACATATACAAACCCACATTTACACACACTTACACATACACACCCACACGCACATTCAGACGTGCACACACATACACCCACATACACACACATAAACACACGCATACACACATATGGACACATTATTGTGACCCGATTGGGAGAATGCAGGAACTCGCTAGCTTGTTTTGATTGTCGAAACAAGGGAGAAGACTTTTGCATTGATTAAACAAAGGGGAAAGAATAATTCTGAAATGGATAGTCTGCCCCTGGAACCATCTGATGTATTGACATCAAAGAACGTCACTAGAACACTCCAAGGCTCTTTGACAAAAACATGACTTGTTTACAGTTAGTGTAGACAAGAAAGTTGACTTGAGCTGAGGTGTTTCTGAACCGCTGTTAGGAATTCGGAGAGCATCTACAGTGTTAGATTTAATTAAAGATTAAATAACATGTGTCTTTATGGCAAATTGTAGAGGTCATCCAGGAATGATGCGGTGTTGCATAAGGTATTGCATATAGTGTATTTAGGCCTAATTAATATAGGCGGTAGCCTTATTAAAACTAGCTAGGGTGAGGAAATAATTAGCTCTGCTAGTTGAGAATAGAGTAGTAAAGTTAGAATTAGCTCTGCTAGTGAGAATAGTGTAGTGGGGTGATATTTGGAGAGATTAAGGATGGGTTGGGAGATGGGGAAAGTGTCCAATAGTGGGATCTTTCAGTGGGGTGCCTACTTGGGTTCTGCACTCTGTTTATTGGTCTTTCCTTGTCATAGCCTGATTCGGACCTCTTGTCATAGCCTGATTCGGACCTAGGTGATGAGCTCATCTGCTCTATGACAGAGGTTAGTTCGCTGATAAATATCTGAGCGAGGCCGTAGGCCTACACTCAGCTGGTAGGATCAGTGTCTAGTGCTCTCACTAGGTGTGTTATTTCTCTAACAGGTTCCCTGCCAGTTACGAGCAAGCTCTACACTCGTTTGGAAGAAGTTTTACTCCGATTGGGAAGAACACCAGTTGAACAGTCAATGTTGTTTTTTACGGAAATGAATAACGTCCAAGAAGAAAGGTTGCACAATAATGTTTACGCTGGGCCCATGATCAGGAGGGTCCACCATAACATGGCTCAGAAGAGCAAAACCATATAACGATTCCTGTGTGATAAGGTTCACCTAGGATGGGTGATGTCTGTTGATACACCACATATCATACGAACAATAGTAACTAAACGAGAACTTTAAAATGTATCATTCACATGGTGTGGTAGATTCCAGTGAAATATTACAAGGGACATTGTAATTGAGACAATATAGACAATAGATAGGATCAAGTCTATTACCAATAACAGTGATACTGATTTTCACAGTACAGAGATTTGTACATTTTAAGAACTATAGGGACTTATAATGTGCAGTGTGCAACCGGTCCATGATCAGTGGTAAATTATAGACTGTACCTATTTCGGATGATCATGTAGATGGATTACCAGGTAGCTACAGAAGAAAGTCAGTGTCTGGCAGGAGAGATACATCACTGGGTGAGGTTGTCTTGTGCTGACCTAACGTTCTGTGGTGTGACCTTGCTAGGATGATCTGACTGGGCGATTGATCTGATGGTCCGATTCTACACACATTATAGAACACGTCACACATTCTTCGCATATGCTTCTCACATACATTACACTTTTCTTTTAATAAATTAATTGTTATTAATTTTTAGAAGCTAGAGTTGTTGAGTATGTTGCGTTGGGGACGAATGAGAGGGGGCATGATACAGCAGTGACAGAGAGAGAGAGAGAAAGAGGTGTCCATAAACTGACGGAGTTTTGTAGACGGTTTCTAGTGGTTTCTCCAGGATAATGATAAGGGGTTAAAATAAAATGTGGGTGTTCATTCCTCTCACTCCAGGGCCGACACTTTAAACGGATACACGACAGTATGAATGTATGTATGTATGTATGTATGTATGTGTGTATGTGTGTATTTTTGTATGTGTGTATATGTGTATACATGTATACACGTATGCATGCATGCATGTAGGTATCACTGGTGCATTTATGCATGTATGTATACATTTACATGTCACATTTCGTCTGTCAGACTGCCATCTTTGTTCTTACAATAATCCGTTAGTCTGTCCCTCAGCTACAATTACATCAGCGCTGACATAGATCCCAAATGCCGATATTGTAGGTAAGGCTGAAAGCAATGACGTACACGACACAGATTCTGTCTCCAATGGAACTGAGAACCGATAACGATTCGCGATAATGAGCATTCTTCTTTTAAACTGCAATGGGGTTGTTGTTTTTTTTTTGCAATGGCATGGCCAATTAGACTTGACGAGTACCACCAGGAATGCAGCATAAGCTACAGTGATGATGTAGTGAAGAATATGCAGTTAATATGTAGTGTTCATTGTCTCTTGTTATGTATGGTTTCTTTCTTTCTTTCTTTCTTTCTTTCTTTCTTTCTTTCTTTCTTTCGTTATTTCTTTCTTTCCTTCTTTCTTTCTTTCTTT
>OY992894.1:72795736-72798236 GCA_963921405.1 Cepaea hortensis | reverse complement strand
TACTGATTGACACTCAATGTGACAAATGGGAGGAAGTAGAGAAAAAATGAAAGCCCAGATATTTCATCTCGGGCTGGCGCGCTAGCGAAGTTGATAGTGAACTGCGATCGTTATTTCATGCGCTCGGTCAGAGGCGGTTCGACACCTGGGCTCGTGTTTGCCAAAATGATAGAACGATTGGTCACCTAAGCCTCTTTGCACTCGGCCTACAAAATATGATCACGCTACCACTTCACAGATCCGTAGCATAAAACTGCTTTGGGACATTTTATTATTTTATTTTTCGATATTCATTGGCCGCAAGGGTTTCCCTGCAAATGACATTTGTGTATATTGTATTTACTATAAACAGGAGAACGAATTCGTGGAAGCTTTGGAGATATGTTTTTATAGACGATTGGTAAAGGTTCATTAGACAGCCAAAATGAGCAAGTTGGACATTTTGAAGGAAGCGAAGTCGCAAACTTATTGCAAACATCAGAAGGAAGCTGTCATCATATTTTGGTCACATTATAAGAAGACAAAAACGGGAACATGTTGTGATAACCGGAAAGATTTATGGAAAGAGAGATATGAGAAAGACAGAGGGAACAGATTCTTGACAGTCGTGTTTTATGGCACGCGAACGAGTCGACACACGAATTGATCCATGCTGTCTGAGATAACAATTTGTGGAGGCGCATGATCACACACCCCAGCCGGAAAGACAATGGATGGTACACCTAATGTGTGCCTCATGTTCGTAAATAAGAACGCGTGTTCTTAAACATCCGGTGTGCTGATGCCGAGATAAGGTGTTTAAACCTAGACCGAACAGCTGGACTAAAAGGTTGAGTTCTCGTTCTTGACTTGGGGACGTAAATTACAAGCACCTCTGAATTCAGAGTGGGTCCGCCTGATGGCGAGGGACATTGGTAATGGGGAAATATAATCCACATGTAAAATTCAGTCCAGTACTACTAGAAGTAGTTGTATGGACTATGCTGGAGTTCAAATCGAGAGAGCCCAAAACCAACAATGTAATTGGGCTGTAGGTCGACCTATCGTCACATGGGGATAAGAACATGTCCGGGTAAGTGAAGACGGTCGGGATGATACTGCTTGCTTGCTTGCTTGTGTTCGTTGGCTTGAGCTCCAACGCCAAGTCCTGTATGTCGGATGAAGGCATCCTGTTGTCCAACATCAGTGTGATGCTTGCTTGTGTTCGTTGGCTTGAGCTCCAACGCCAAGTCCTGTATGTCGGATGAAGGCATCCTGTTGTCCAACATCAGTGTGATGCTTGCTTGTGTTCGTTGGCTTGAGCTCCAACGCCAAGTCCTGTATGTCGGATGAAGGCGTCCTGTTGTCCAACATCAGTGTGATGCTTGCTTGTGTTCATTGGCTTGAGCTCCAACGCGAAGTCCTGCATGTCGGATGAAGGCATCCTGTTGTCCAACATCAGTGTGATGCTTGCTTGTGTTCGTTGGCTTGAGCTCCAACGCCAAGTCCTGTATGTCGGATGAAGGCGTCCTGTTGTCCAACATCAGTGTGATGCTTGCTTGTGTTCATTGGCTTGAGCTCCAACGCGAAGTCCTGTATGTCGGATGAAGGCATCCTGTTGTCCAACATCAGTGTGATGCTTGCTTGTGTTCGTTGGCTTGAGCTCCAACGCGAAGTCCTGTATGTCGGATGAAGGCATCCTGTTGTCCAACATCAGTGTGATGCTTGCTTGTGTTCGTTGGCTTGAGCTCCAACGCGAAGTCCTGTATGTCGGATGAAGGCATCCTGTTGTCCAACATCAGTGTGATGCTTGCTTGTGTTCGTTGGCTTGAGCTCCAACGCGAAGTCCTGTATGTCGGATGAAGACATCCTGTTGTCCAACATCAGTGTGATGCTTGCTTGTGTTCGTTGGCTTGAGCTCCAACGCGAAGTCCTGTATGTCGGATGAAGACATCCTGTTGTCCAACATCAGTGTGATGCTTGCTTGTGTTCGTTGGCTTGAGCTCCAACGCGAAGTCCTGTATGTCGGATGAAGGCATCCTGTTGTCCAACATCAGTGTGATGTCATACAGGACCTGAGGTTTGCGCGAGTATCCGTTGTCCCATGTCTGGCTTATTGGTGTGCAGACTGGTGGTTCCTCGCCGTACAGGCAGACACTCTCCGACTTCAGAGGAGGCATGATATTGACTGTGCCACTCTTCTAATGCCCACTGGTCAGGTCAACTCTGGGACCTGGACCGAAGATCCAATCGTCTCTAGGTGTTTGAAAGGATCTTTTCTTTTGTGTGCACGGTCTTGTAGCTTTCTCCACACTGCGTTGGTACCCATACTAGGAGAATCTAAACACAGTGCACTAATGTCGAAATCCGGTGAGAATTATCTAATCTGTCTATGTGAATTACATATTTCTTGCGTTTCTTTAAAACAACATTCCAAACACCCCATGCAGTTTTTGACTGTTTGCTTTTTACCAGACAATGTTTACGTTAAGTAGTCTGCGTTGCTTTCTTAATGACCGGT
>OY992894.1:72695736-72790736 GCA_963921405.1 Cepaea hortensis | reverse complement strand
TTTTAGGACTTTAAGACTCCTATATACCGTTTCAAAGGACAAAATCAGACTCAAGCAATTGGTATTATCGAAATCAGGCTGTAGGAGATCACTTTGCGGTGATTTCGATATTACCATCGTCGGCAGTTCAGAAAGCAATATTCAAGCTACTGAATATAATATAGCTTATGAAATCACAAAAGTAGTTTGCCGTTGATTTCTGAACGGACACAGTTTGATTTATATTTAGAATCTGTGTTCCGTTTCTATGACAGAACAACATCGCCATCCACTAACCCGTGTTAAAGCAAACAGGATTTAATGGTTCAGACAAACAGTCCAGGACTTGACATATCAGCAAATCTTAAAACCAGGTCAACTCATTTAATGTAACTGGGTTATAAATGCACAAAACATCGTGAGTGGCCGCGCTACAATATTGCCCTACGACTCAACAAGGCCATGTTTACGTCACTCCAGTACTGATATTTGCACGGTCATCACCACTGAAGTGTTTTTTTTCCGTTTCCCGTCATGAATGCAACTACTGCGATGCAGCCAGTTTTCCTGTTATGTCAGCGGTTCTCATGATATGTGTATATCTTGGTTGTACTTCTGGGATAATGATTTATCGTCATCTGTCCCTTTTCTCCCGTTAGAATTAGAGAGTAATCCCGTAACCAACATACACCAAGTCGTTCTTATCGTGCTACCCACTCCGTGCCCTCCCCATATTAGCTACCCCCAGATCTTGAAAACATGCATGTCCTTTGCAGGCCGTTGCGATAAAGCTCAGGTTGATTTTCCACCATCGTCCTATAGGAGAAGAGAGGCATGGGAGAATGTCGTGAAAACTGGAAAGATCAGAGCTCACAGAGGCAGAGACAGACCGAGATAAATGATGTTGGGTGGACTGAGACGGTGGCTTGGAGGAAGACCCTCAGCAGGGTAGATCCAGAACACCAAGAACCGAGATTTGGGGAAAGAAATGAAGGCTTAAGCCAGTTGTGATGACACATGATGATGATGTGTACTACAGAGGCAGCCTGAAGGATGTATATGTATTTGTGTGTATGTAATGGGAAGCCAGTGCATTGCATTTCCTTTGCTTTAGTATTGGTACCATTGTTTGTGACGTCTTGGCAAGTTTGCGTTCAGTAGTTTGCCATTGCTTTCTGAACGACCGACACTCATACCATTGTATGGAAACCAGCAAAAGGTAGTCTGCTTCTACATCACCCGCTGCTGTGTTTCGAAGGCGGAATGCGGAATTACGAAGTGCACTGTACAATTGTGTGGTGCCCTAATTTTTTTTGTGGTATTATAAAGATATTGTGTAGCATACAATTGTTGTTGCAACATAAATTCTTGTCATACTGTAGATTTTTGTATTTGTGTAGGTTAATTACGGCCATTCAATGTTGTTTCTATATTATTAGTTTAGTTGTTATATGCTTAATGTGTACACAGCTGTTGTTATTAATCACACCGAGCCGAATATCAAAGTGAATGGTCATAGACTAAGTGTTGTAGAGAAATTCACTTAACTTGGCAGCACTGTGTTACAAGCTGCCACAATTTATGACGAAGTGAATGTAAGAATCTCCAAGGCCAGCGTGGCCTTTTGCAGACTGTACAAAAATGTGTGGGACAAGAACGAAATAAGCCTGGAAAGTTGAAAGTTTACAAAGCAGTTGCGTTATCCACACTGTGCCACTACCAGCGACAAGCCAGGAAATGAAACCACTTCCACACTGTCTACATTAGGAAACTATTTAAGATTCAATGGCAAGACAAGATCCGAGACATTGAAGTCTTAGAAAGAGCGCCAATGCTCAGTATCCACTGTCATTTACTGCCAATATAGTACCTTGCAGTGTATGGCAGAGGGGTCTTTGGGCCTGAGGAACTGTGCAGGTTAGGATTTTCTTTTTGCCCCCGACAGAAAAAAAATTCGACACCTTACCGAGGGATCGAACCCGGGCCTCCCGAATGAGAGTCCGGCGTTCTAGCCTCTCGGCCAGCCGCTCCTCCTCAGTATCCACACTCTACTAATAACGAATCAGATTCCCTGGACTGGTCATTTGACTCGCATGCCAGATCACAGGCTGGCTAAACGAATTGTTTACGGAGAGCTGCGTTGTTGTAAACCCTCCCAAGGAAAGGAAACAGCTTTAAAGACACCCTGAAGATCTCACGAAAAGCTTTTGGACTTCATCATGACACATAGGAGACTGCTGCTAAAGACCGAAATTTGTGGCATACATCATTACGCAAGGGTGTAGTCATTTATGAAGCAAACCGGACTGCAAGAGCTGTGAAAATATGGCTGGACAAAAAAAGAAAAAACATCCACATCAGGAGATCCTTCCCTTGGAACGCCAAGCATTCTTTGCCCATATTGTCAAAGAACATTTCGAGCCAGAATAGGTCTTACCAGCCATCTTAGAAGTCAAGGCTTCAAACTTTCAACAACCCTCCTGGATGAAAGGACTAGTTATCATCATTCTTGATGGACAAACACCATAGATGTTTAATCCACCAACAGGACTGAAAGATGTCCATTTTCAACCTCTAACTCATTTCCCTAGAGTATCTTCTTTCTATTTGCTTTCTTAGTTAATCGCACTGCGGTCAGAGGTTTCCTCTCTTTATTCCTAGATGTCTCTTTCTTCCATACTCCTTTCCTCCTTGAACTGAACGTATTCAGCGGCTCTCTCTCTCTCTCTCTCTCTCTCTCTCTCTCTCTCTCTCTCTCTCTCACTCTCTCTCTCTCTCTCTCCCTCTCTCTCATCATCATCGCAATTTTTTAGTTGGCTTGATAAGGAAACCAGAAAGGAAGACAGAAACACAGATGGATATGATAGAAACAAGAGCTGGAGAGACATATATATATAATAATGAAAAACGAAAGACAGAACGAACAAACGAATGAACAAACAATATTTATTTTCAAAGGGTTAAGAATTTGGCACAAAGGCCCGTCTGATATTCTGCCATTCTTCTCAATATCATATCATGCATTCTTTCATTCAACATCACTTATGAAGCTAATCTTTGACAATAAAAGAACAATAAGCATTAAAACGCATTAAAAAAATCAATAATACATGACTCACCGAGGCAATGTTTAACATGGCATTGTAAATACCAAAGGAAGCTGTGACGTGCCATACATATGTTATTCACTAGTTGTCGTTTGAGACAGTTTACCATTATTATAATTTTTTTTCGGGGGGGGGGGGGGGGCATGTAGTCTGTACTGAGGTAGTGTTCAAATAGACTGCGAATGTATGTATAATGATTGGTGGCGTCTTTGATTTCTTGTGGAAGATTGTTCTACAACTGAGCGGCAGAGTATGCTAAGCTTGTTTTATATAAGTCTATCCTAGGTTTAGGGACATGCAGTATATTTAGTCGTTCGCTAGATCTTGCATTATATTTGAACAATGGCCAAAGGTAGCTTGGAGCAATTTGAAATAGGATTTAGTAAATTAGTTTAGCCTTATTAAAAAGTAGGCTTTTGTGGAGTGGCAGTAACTGAAAACGTTCATGTAGGTTAGAATTGTCGGTAAGTTTTTCACCATTAATTAAACACACTGCCTTTTTCTGGAGTGAATAAAGGTGTTTTGTTATTGATTTGGAGCATCCATCCCAGATTGTGGAACAATAATCAATATGTGTTTGTATATGGGAAGTATAGAATACCTTTCTTGTGTTTTCGTCAAGGAAATGTTTAATTGTGGCAAGTTGGTATACTTTCTTGGCTATTTGTTTAACGAGAGCATGAACATGGCAGTTGCAGGTTAGATCTTGATGAACGATGAGACCCAGTGCCTTGTGCTCGGTGACACTTTCTACAGGCGTGCTACCAATGTGCAGCTGAAGAGCTCTCTGCAAGTTTAGAGTGTGAAATCTGTGCCTGGTTATAGACAGACAGACAGACAGACAGACAGACAGACAGACGGACGGACGGACGGAAGGACGGACGGACGGAAGGACGGACGGAAGGACGGACGGATGGACGGACGGACGGGTGGGTGGGCGGGCTGGCGGAAAGACAGACAGACAGACAGACAGACAGACAGACATACAGACAGACAGACAGACAGAGAAAGAAAGAAAGAAAGAAAGAAAGAAAGAAAATGGCGTGTGAAGACAAGAGGATTGACATCATCGCACCGAGTTGTATCCCACGTGACTCGGCCTCTTTCACACATTGCCAACTCCATAGCTCCAGCGACGACCTCTAGGAATCACTACACAAACACCTGCACTCGTGAACCGAACAACTGACCCCGGATTTAAACCCACGACCTGGCGAGTCAGATATCTTAACCACTTCGCCACTGAGAAGGTAATTGCTCACTTGCATGCACCACCAGATTATACTGTCACGTGTATTGCCGTAGGTATAATCATTATACTGTCACGTGTATCGCCGTCTGGTATACTCAATCAAAATATCTATAGTGCTCACAAGATACGTTAACAAATCGAGTAACAAGTAACGTATTTCACAAAGATTTCACATACAACTTAAATCAGATGAAAGTCCCAGAAGACGTAATTAGTCCTTGAGTCTGTGTCATTATGTTCGACTGGAAATGTTAAAAGAGCAACAGCTGCGATTAGTTCTGAAGGACAATCTGGGTATTCCCATTGAACAAGGATATCAGTGCATCGAATTGACCTGAGTGCGCTTTTCGAAACAGACATGGACAAATGTCCACGGAGCTCTTATTTTCATGTTTGTTCAAGTGCACTTGTTGTTACGTTGTTTTTGTTTCTGTTTAGTTTTAAAAAATGTGATTTCTGAGCGACATACACTGGAATTTCAGAAAGTACTGATAGGTTTTTTTGTTTTGTTTTTCGAAAATTATCAACAGAAAGTGGGCAGTGTCACGTGAAAATAATGTATAAGTATTGATTGAAGATAATGAACAGCATCTGCAACATTTAGTAGATACGTTTATTGTACACGGTGAACAACTAGTGTTAGAATTAAATTGTAAGAAGACAGAGATTGTAATATAAGGATAAATGGGAATATTCTAATATAGTAGGGACGTTCATTTGAAACCCATTCCAAAGGCTTTATTACATAAGCATGAAAGAAACATTAACAGGTGTGGTAAAATTAAACAATGCATTCTTTTTGAATGAATTATGCACCATGTGTTGGTCAGAAGAAGTCGCCGTAGGCATTCAGGCAAGCATCCCATTGCTTAGGTTGGCTGCGTATGCCGTCCGCAAAAAAGAATTGTGGTTACTCACTGAACCAAGTGTTTACCTCGTTCATTACATCTGCATTTGTGTGAAATCGTTGCCCCCTGAGAGCAGTTTTTAGACGTCCGAACAAAGGAAATTCACATGGTGACAAATCAGGACTATAGCCTGGATGTTGCAGAATTTTCCACTTCTTCCTTGCTAATGCTTCCTGCACAATCTTTGCGACACGTGGAGGAGAATTTTCGTGCAACAAAATCACACCGCGAGAAAGCATGCCGGGTCGTTTATTCTTGATGGCTTTTTTCAGCTTGTCATGTGTTTGCAAGTAGTGGGAGAGTTGAAGTTGACACCAGGTTCTCTAAAGTCGGCCAACAATAGCCCTTCATGATCAAATAATGCACTCAGCATAACCTTACCAGCGGAAACCTTTAACTTGAATTTGTTGGCTTTTGGTGATCCAGCATGCTTCAGTTGCATGCTCTCTCTCTCTCTCTCTCTCTCTCTCTCTCTCTCTCTCTCTCTCTCTCTCTCTCTCTCTCTCTCTCTCTCTCTCTCTCTCTCTCTCTCTCTCTTTGCTGCACGGTTCAAAGTGGTAACATTATGATTCATCGCTTGCCACTATGCGGAAGAGAAACGCATCACCCTCCACTCTGTAACGCAGCAAGTGGTTCAAACTCCATCCCATGCGTACCTCTTTTTGGTGGTCGGTCAACATCCGTGGTACCCACTGTGAGCACACCTTCTAATATTGCAGTTTCTTACGAACGACCTTTTGAATTGTCCAAATTGATACATCAAATACTTTCGCTAGCGAACGTATGCTTCGACAACGGTTCATCTATACTGCTGCATCAATTTTGGTTTTTGGAGCATCCATCGATGGTTTTTTCTGTTGCAACAATACCTGCTTGACACGGCCGTCGAAGATCTGTCGTGAACTGACGTTCTTTCTGAAACATTCGTGCAAAATCTGTCACTGTTGTCTTCGACACACATTTGTTACCGTACGCTGCCTGCATTTTTCGATGAATGTTCACTGGTCGCCATCCTTGAAATAAAAGAAACTGAATCATCGCTCTTTGAGCTTCTTTCGACGATTTTAGATCAACCCGGCCATTTTCTCAACGGTCAGAAATAGAACCTATGCATCATTGGACGATAAGCACGTTCTTTTTTATTCATTGGTCAGTATTTATCACATGACTATGACATGATCGTGTTCAACGTATGCAATGACGCGCGGTGATGCTGATGATACAGTATTAGTATCCTCATCACAGAATGGTATAGAAAAACTAATAACCTCAACCCAAAAGAATAATGAATATCACAAGTTATATCTTATATAGCAAAAGTAAATGTAATGCATACAGATAAAACTACTATGGAGAAAGAAAGAAATGTTAATCAGGAACAATTGGAGGGGGTGGGAAATTTCTAATATCTTGAGTCATTAATTAAAAAAATAGTGACACAATGAAAGCAATTAAAAGACGAATATCTATTGCTCTTCAAAAACTAAAACAACTGAATAAATTGTGGCGTGGGTCAGATAGATCTACAAAAATTAAATTTTTAAGAGCATGTGTCTTTCTGATTGCAAAATACGCCCATGAGACCTGAATGAACACTTATTAAACAATCTGAACAGTGCATACATGGCTTTGAATATAAATGTTTTAGACGGGTTCTAAGAATATCTTGGATAAAGAAAAGAACAAACGAACCCGTACGACAAGAGCTGAATATTGAAGAAGGATGGCTACTAAATGCGATAAAGCAAAGAAAACTGAAATAGTTTAGAGATAACAATCATGGAGGGTTTTATATCCGTGAGGAGAGGAAGAGGAAGGCCAAAGAGAAGATGGGAGCATGATGTAGCAGATGATCTCCAGATGGGTGTGTCGGAGGCGGGACATCTTGCTTATGACTGAGAAGTTTCTACAAGGTTGTTATGGGAGTGAGGTTCTGCAAAAACATGCTACTGAATGAAAGAATGTATGAAAAAGTGAGGAGCATGCTGTGTGACATTCACTAGCGAAGGAACTGATAATGGGCCGACCCTTCGCCGTTAAGTTGGAACCGTGACTAACTGTCTAACTAGCATTCAGGTCTATAACTATAGTGTGTTTATTTTTGTCTGCCCCAATATAAAATTACATATCTCAGTAACCAGCTGAAGGAAAATGATGAGATTTAGCATATAACCTTATCATTATGTCCACCCAACACAACAATTTTTTTTTCTGGAGATATTACAGCAGATTTCAAAGTTTGTTTATATGCGGTATATAATTTACGGGTCAGAGATGAAATTCATAATTTTAAATGTATTACAGCGTAGCCAGGCAATCAGCGTTCAATGTCGAATATTTTACGTTTTTCATGGGATTGGCTTTATGCCAAGAACCCCGCCCAGTTTAAACTGGGACTGTTCAGAGGTGTCGACAAACTATGAGTTATTTCATGAAACCTGATTATTATTTTTTTTTTTTTTTAAATCTTACCACTTATCGCTAACATTGAAATGTGTGGATATTTTTCAATGGGATTGAATGCGAAATTGTGTATACACTTCAAAGCATCGCTATGAAGTTGTACACATATTTTTGTATAGAAGCTGATCGCAGGAAACTGTTTTATACTATTACAAATTCCGAAAAAAAAGAACAGTGCATGCATTGGGTTTGAGTAAACGGTCATTTCGTCGATGGGTGCAAGAATCTTGAATTAAACCACCACGCAATAACCAAACGGTAGGTAGAAAGGTTATTGTAGACAGCTTTGACAAAGATGTTATAAGGCGAGCTATTATAAAGTTGCTTTAAAAAGTCGCTTAAAAGTCGACAGGATCGACTTCATTGCACCGGGTTCTATCCCATATGGCTCGGTCTCTTTCCGCAGCGCGGAAAGCATCGCACAAAGCACGAACTCCGCAGCTCTAGCGACGACCCACAGAAGTCTCCGAAATATTTAACTCGTGAACCGAAGGATGCGGCCCGGAATCGAACTCACAACCTTTGGAGCCCGAGTCAAAATGCTTGACCACTTAGCCACGGAGTCTCCTAAAATTATAAAATTTGTGGATTTTATATCCAGGATTATCCAGCATTATAAAAATGCTGGATGCCAAAGAAACAGTGACTGTAGAAAACTTAGGGTTTGGTTGAGAAAGAACAATAACATAGAGCTATCCAAAACTACTTTGTAGCAAATTATAAGGACATTATCTTCACTTTTAGAAAGTACAAAGGAGGTAGAAATATTCTTTGCGAGCAACCGCATTTAGGAGCTATGAGAAGCAGATAGAACGTGAAATAAGGGAAATGCGCAAAGACAATTATGGCATAGTGTATTTGGATGAAATGTGGATCAATGCGCACCTCACAAGTGATAAGGAATGGCAATCAGTGGATGGACAGATAAAGCGATATGTGCCCAGTAGTGTAGGACAACTGTTGGTCATGGCCCATGCTGGTAATACGCATAATGGCTTACAACAGAATGCTGGGCTCGTGTTCGTATCAAAGCATACAGACAATAGGGATTGTCATAATAAGATGAATGGTAATGTATTTAGAGATTGGCTCACGAATACTGTGCTTCCATCCCTAGATAGACCGTCGTGTCGAATTATGGGCAATGCATGACATCAATGTTGTTGCCCAAGAAGAAAAAATACCTACAGCATCGAGCACAAAGGGAGCAATAAAGATGTGGCTCCGAATGGAAAACATACCATTCCCAGAAAGGTATTTCTAGCTAGAATTGTTGTCCCTTGTAAAACTGACGCCAAAAAAGCAAGAAATATCAAATCGACAAGTTGATAGAAGAGCTTCGTAATGGTTACTTGAAACTTCCGCCATACCACTCTCATGTTAACCCTATAGAACATGTGTGGGATAAAATTAAAGAACAGGTGGCAGCTGACAATACTGTATTCAAATTGTCTGACGTCAAGATACTAATCCAGTCCGCGCTATTAAATATTGATAAAAGTTACTGGGAAAATGTGAGGACCATGTATTGAAAGAGGAAGATAACTATTGGAGAAAGGATAGATTGAATTTTATGCAACCGAGAGCAGTCATCAGCCTAATGGAATCGTCCGACACGGATTAAGGTATGAGCAGATCGTAGACCTTATTCCGCGTGCACGCTTACTTGGATATTTTGCTCCAACCATTCAGACGAATTGCAGGCCCTAATCATTACAGCATCAGCACAATGTCAATGGGGACAGTTTGTATTCCACAATGATGAATTTCAATTCCGCAAGCCCTCAGCGGTGACAAACAACTGTATTGAAAAAAAAAACACACACACACACTAAGCGCATTGAATACCAACAGAAGAGTAATATTGGGGTGGAAACTGACATATTGTGGCATAACAAGAAACATGAGAGCAAACACGTTGTCAAATTAGGGGACAACACACGTGCATACGAATCAATCTATAAACTACAATGAAAAGAGGACCAACATCTTGGTCTTTAAGAAGAAAGCCCACTACAGAGACACTTACAACTATTTTCATAGTGCAAAATAGGTAATCATATTCCGTCTCTGAACAGTAAACAGTAGAGTAGACAATCTTTCACGAAGACTCAAAGCGGGTCTGTCGCCCATGTGTACGTGTGAACAAACTACACAGACAGCTGATCAGATCCTTAAAAATGGAAACATGATGACTAAATTGCGGTATCATTTCTGGTCACTCCATACGCACATTAACGCACAGCTATTTGGAAGCTTTCACAAACTCAATATAAAAAGCTAAATGCATCCTAGTAATATGAATACGTGTGTACAATTATTAACCATCAGCTGAAGAAACAAGAAGGAAATGAAAAATAAGGTAAGAAATATATTCCGTCTACATTCCTGTCAATTTACACATTATTTACCCCATGCCTCTGTAAATTCTCTGTCTTTACTAATATTACACATTGCACCCCTCTCGGGAATCTCCGTGGTGAAGTGGCTAAGCCGTCTGACTCGGCCTCCGAAGGTTGTATGTTCGATTCCTTCATTTCACGAATGCATTTTTTCTGAGACTTCCGAGGGTCGTCGCTGGAGCTACGGAGTTCGTGCTTTGTGTGACACTTTCCGCCCTGTGGAAAGAGACTGAGCCATTTGGGATAAAAACCCGGTGCAATGCAGTCGACCCTGTCGACTTTTAAGCTACTTTTTTATTGCACCCACTCCCATACAAATCTGGCTACGCCTTGTACTTGTGTCCTTACCATAAATAATGTGGTTTACTGTAAGACTAGTTTGTTAGCGTGAATTCACTACATTTTCACCAAAACATCAAAGAAATTTCGTCGCTTTCGATGATTTAAGTTGCTTTTGAACCTATCAAAGAAATATTCCTTGGATGGGGGTAAATATAAGACGGCAGGAAAAATTTCATAACGATGCAGCAGACAGTTTTCAACATAATTGATCGTGACTGACGGCATTCATTTCTGGGCATACTATAACTAGCATTCAGGTCTGTAACTAACTAGCATTCAGGTCAATAACTATCTATCATTCAGGTCTATAACTATCTATCATTCAGGTCTATAACTATCTATCATTCAGGTCTATAACTATCTATCATTCAGGTCTATAACTATCTATCATTCAGATCTGTAACTAACTAGCATTCAGGTCTATAACTATCTATCATTCAGGTCTATAACTAACTAGCATTCGGGTCTATAACTATCTATCATTCAGGTCTATAACTAATTATCATTCAGGTATATAACTAACTAGCATTCAGGTCTATAACTAACTAGCATTCAGGTCTATAACTAACTAGCATTCAGGTATATAACTAACTAGCATTCGGGTCTATAACTATCTATCATTCAGGTCTATAACTAATTATCATTCAGGTATATAACTAACTAGCATTCAGGTCTATAACTAACTAGCATTCAGGTTTATAACTAACTAGCATTCAGGTATATAACTAACTAGCATTCAGGTCTATAACTAACTAGCATTCAGGTCTATAACTATCTATCATTCACGTCTATAACTAATCAGCATTCAGGTCTATTACTAACTATCATTCAGGTCTATAACTAACTAGCATTCAGGTCTATAACTAATTATCATTCAGGTCTACAACTATCTAGCATTCAGGTCTATAACTATCTAGCATTCAGGTTATAACTATCTAGCATTCAGGTCTATAACTATCTATCATTCAGGTCTATAACTATCTAGCATTCAGGTCTATAACTATTATCTTTCAGGTCCATAACTAACTATCATTCAGGTCTATAACTATCTAACATTCAGGTCTATAACTAACTATCATTCAGGTCTATAACTAACTAGCATTCAGGTCTATAACTAATTATCATTCAGGTCTATAACTATCTAGCATTCAGGTCTATAACTAACTATCATTCAGGTCTATAACTATCTATCATTCAGGTCTATAATTAACTATCATTCAGGTCTATAACTATCTATCATTCACATCTATAACTAACTATCATTCAGGTCTATAACTATCTATCATTCACGTCTATAACTAACTATCATTCAGGTCTATAACTATCTATCATTCAGCTCTATAACTAACTATCATTCAGGTCTATAACTATCTATCATTCAGGTCTATAACTAACTATCATTCAGGTCTATAACTATCTATCATTCAGCTCTATAACTATCTATAATTCAGGTCTATAACTATCTATCATTCAGGTCTATAACTAACTTGCATTCAGGTCTATAACTATCTATTATTCACGTCTATAACTAACTAACATTCAGGTCTATAACTATCTATCATTCAGGTCTATAACTAACTATCATTCAGGTCTATAACTATCTATCATTCAGGTCTATAACTATCTATCATTCAGCTCTATAACTATCTATCATTCAGGTCTATAACTATCTATCATTCAGCTCTATAACTAACTATCATGCAGGTCTATAACTATCTATCATTCAGCGCTATAACTAACTATTATTCAGGTCTATAACTATCTATCATTCAGGTCTATAACTATCTATCATTCAGCTCTATAACTATCTATCATTCAGGTCTATAACTATCTATCATTCAGCTCTATAACTAACTATCATTCAGGTCTATAACTATCTATCATTCAGGTCTATAATTAACTATCATTCAGGTCTATAACTATCTATCATTCACATCTATAACTAACTATAATTCAGGTCTATAACTATCTATCATTCACGTCTATAACTAACTATCATTCAGGTCTATAACTATCTATCATTCAGCTCTATAACTAACTATCATTCAGGTCTATAACTATCTATCATTCAGGTCTATAACTAACTATCATTCAGGTCTATAACTAT
This sequence comes from Cepaea hortensis, assembly GCA_963921405.1. Taxonomy (NCBI): domain Eukaryota; kingdom Metazoa; phylum Mollusca; class Gastropoda; order Stylommatophora; family Helicidae; genus Cepaea; species Cepaea hortensis. Next base: position 72,778,176 of record OY992894.1, on the reverse strand, counting down.
CTATCATTCAGCTCTATAACTATCTATAATTCAGGTCTATAACTATCTATCATTCAGGTCTATAACTAACTTGCATTCAGGTCTATAAATATCTATTATTCACGTCTATAACTAACTAACATTCAGGTCTATAACTATCTATCATTCAGGTCTATAACTAACTATCATTCAGGTCTATAACTATCTATCATTCAGGTCTATAACTATCTATCATTCAGGTCTATAACTATCTATCATTCAGCTCTATAACTAACTATCATTCAGGTCTATAACTATCTATCATTTAGGTCTATAACTAACTATCATTCAGGTCTATAACTATCTATCATTCACGTCTATAACTAACTATCTTTCAGGTCTATAACTATCTATCATTCAGGTCTATAACTAACTATCATTCAGGTCTATAACTATCTATCATTCAGCTCTATAACTAACTATCATTCAGGTCTATAACTATCTATCATTCAGCTCTATAACTATCTATCATTCAGGTCTATAACTAACTAGCATTCAGGTCTATAACTATCTAGCATTCAGTTCTATCAAATGTGCTGGTCTTAGCATTTTACAAACCCATAGCAGATTCCTGCTGAGGGACATAGTTTGTTTGCTCTTTCTATTTTATACAATATTGACTAAGACACTAAATTGCAAATTGCTTAAAACAAAGCGAAAACAGAATATTTATTGCCACCGAATCAAAGAAAGAAATAAAATGGCTTGTGAAGACAAGAGGATTGACATCATCGCACCGAGTTGTATCCCGCGTGACTCGGCCTCTTTCACACATTGCCAACTCCATAGCTCCAGCGACGACCTCTAGGAATCACTACACAAACACCTGCACTCGTGAACCGAACAACTGACCCCGGATTTAAACCCACGACCTGGCGAGTCAGATATCTTAACTGATTCAAAGCCAAACAAACAGTAGGTGTGGACCAAATATGGTACGCAATGAAATGAACGAGTGTCCTGTTGTAAATGTCCGTTCACTGAGCACTGACATTGCGGGAGATGCCACCAAACAAAACAAATAATACGATGATACTAGTATGGAGATATATCGTCCTTCAGCCAACATGGGAGGTCATATGTGTCGATATACTATCACTTGACACTGAATCAGTTAAGACTCCCCTGGTGAGATCTGTAAGGAGTATTTTTAATGACTGTGCGGTGTTTGAAAATATTGCCGGTTAAAGTTTTGTATTCACCCTCTGTAAAGTTCATGCAACATAATAGGTAAATACAAAACTTGGACCGGCAATATTTTCAAACAGTTCACAGTCATTAAAAATTCACCCTGTATGAGGGGAGGCTGAACACTTAAGGAGGCATCCGTGTATAATGAAGGTGATTCTTTGCAAAGATTAACATCAGTTCAGTAGAGTAAGAGTCACTCAAAGAACCCACTTTAGCGTTGGCCATCTTGTTATAATGACACACTTTTATCGACCAATCGACACTCGATAGATGATGCCATCAATACAGTTCAGAGCTGATAAGACAAGCTCACCTGGGAACCAAGAAATATTTCTTCTTATCAGAAATTCCTCTTATAATAGTTCACGAATATAGTAATGCATTTACAACGTACAATACTATATTGTTCTTCACAACAGAAATCCGAGATAGCGGTTTGCACGGTATCACCCCTGTCGAAGTTTAGACTAGGGTAGCCCGCTGGCTAGAATGCTTGCCTACCGATCCAGTCGACAAGTGGTCGAAAATCTTTAACCGATCTGGACTCTCTGGTCAATTAAGTTAAACACGGGTAACATGAAATGTTATAGGAAGGAAAAGAAGTCGGCCTAATACTGGCCAGCTTATCTAATCAGTGCCAATATTTTAAAAAAAACGCATGTTCTTTGTAGGATGCTATAGTCACACCCAGCCCCTATTGACTGTCTGCGACTTGCTAGACAGCTTTACGTTGAGCAGTTTACCATTGCTTTATGAACGAGAAGTCACCTTGTACATCCTACTGACCGAAGTAATTAAACGAACCCACAAAGCCGCTATCAGAAAAGACAGTTTAAACGCGTTACACCTCTTAGCCACGCCTATTATTAAATAAACATATGTTTTTATTTGCGTTAGCTTGCTTTGAACTTAGGCGTAGTCCTTACATACGCTACTACATCTGGTGCACTATAATGATTTTCTGGGTGTGTATTAGCTTTCCTTATTACCAGTGTCCCTCGCCATCATGCGAACCCACACTGACTTCTGAGGTACTTGCAATTTACTTCCCCACGTCAAGGATTAGGAGTCAGCATGTTAGTCCCACTAATGGGTGGAAGCGTTAAACCGCTACCTCGGCATGAAAAGCATGAGGTTAATCTCGTTTAGTCATCACGCCTTGAGACGTGAAAAACGGGAAATTAAGCTCTTTTTTTTACATTGTTGTCTTTGTGGACTTGTATATTTGCTAATGAAGGACTTTATAGCCGCAATGTTATTTCTGATCACGTTCTTGTGGTGCTGACTTACATCCATGTTTGCTTTTCATCTCTGCTTTGTCATTATTGGTGATTCGACATCTACTTAGTTCCCTGTCTTGTCAATGCATTAAGCACGACGGAAAGATAATACATGCCCTTTACAGAACGTTGTAATCAACCCCATAATTTATTGTTTGTTTGTGATACTCAATGTGTCAAGAAGAGAGAAAATCAGGTCTCAAGTGGGCCTTATCGAAGCGCTAGATGTCATTATAAAATAGCAAATTAAATGGTTCGGCCATATAACTAGGCTACCATTGTTCACATAGGGCAGTGAGGAGCGTTTTGTGTGATATTCACTGGCACGGGAACGGAGCAATATGGGGATGACCCGTTGCCGTGAAGTTGGAACCGCAACTAACTACCTAACTAACTAACTAGGCTACCAACTAAGAATATACCACAAAAAAACAATTATCTACAGACCAAATGGAACCAGAAGAAAAGACTGACCATGTAAACGATGGACAGGGGAGGATAACAGTGTCCATCGGACACTAGATGTGTGAAGCCCATAAACGGGCACTCTCCAGCTGTTTATGCATCACCTCAATACCCCAAGGCATAAGGGGAGCAAATTGAGATGAGATGAAATGAGATGATGTGATGTGATTTTATCAGGCAATTTAATTCAGTATTTTTCCATTGCTTTCTGCACAACCGACGCCCCATACCATCGACATCACCGCAGAGCGGGTTTCTGCCCATGCTACTAAAATCCTTTCAAGCGCACTGAGCGGCCTAGAAAAACAGCCTCGCACTCGGACACAAATATGTTTACTCCCCTCGTTATCGCCCCCCTGTTCCACCACTATACATGTCATGGACACATTCTTACGTCTGCATTGTTAAATGTGAAAACTCTGGAAAGTCCCTCCTGAACTGATCAATTTTTCAAGTCTTTACAAATGGTCTTGTTTTTCTGATTTCGAATACGTCACATTAGCTCGCGGGCTATCTAAAAACTTGTTTTCCTGTCGGTTGGGAATATCTGAATATACAGTCCTGTTTAGCTTGTTTACAGTCTTCTCTTGCCGTTGGTGACACGGCGGTTATAAACATCTTGTCTGGAAGTACACTATTTGACTGTGAAAAGAAAACCCGGTTTTGACATGTTTTCTGAAAATCTTGAGGAGGAAGGTGATAATCGTTGTACTTTCGTCAAGTGTCTTGCCGACGGGCGTTGATAACGACGTCTCCCTAGAACCATTTCAGCGTTCATGATAAATTCTACAGCTATTAGGGGTCTTAGTTTTCTTTCGTTGCTTTGATGCAAAGTTCTTATTTTATTACTAAAACATCATCGATCGTAATCATTTACTGTTGTATCTGAGAGTCAAATATGTAAAGTAACATTCCGAATAAAGGTGTTTTCAATAATAAAGGCTTGAGGCACCAGGGACTGGAAGGATACTAACATCTGCAGATGATATTCTGGCATACAGAGAGGTGACGGACAGAAATCAAATAGCCCAGGAGATACAGAGGACAATGGTCAAAGTGAAGGATTGGGGTACGGAGATGAATGATGTTATTAATCCAGAAAAGACATATGTCTTCTGGTGCTCTCTGGACAATAGGATTGTTAAAGCTGACCTCCTAAGCCTCGCAACAAATGGTAGAACTGTAAATAGAGAAAGCAGACTGAAGTACCTGGGAATCTCGTTTGATAGAAGCCTGTCCTTTAAGGATCATGTTGAAGTGGTGGTTACAAAATGTCAGAAGGGGCATAATAAGCTGAAGAGTATGGCAGCAAGTGACATGGAGCAGAGAATGCTATTCACGCTTTTTCAGCACATGACCATTTAAGTGTTAGAGTATGGACTAGGAATGCTCACTGTCTCGAAAAGTCAGCTAGTGAAAATAGAGCGCATACAAAATGAAACATTGATGGTGATTCTGGGGAGTACAAGGGAATGCCCCAATAGTGTCATACCGCCATAAGGTCATACCGCTTCGCAACTGAGGACAAGGAACATCTCCTGCATGATTCCCTGGATGCAGTCAAGGGTCACAGGTTTCTAAGAGGAAGATCATCGATTGTCCAGGCAGAAGATACCATCAATCAGTGAAGTGTGCACACTTGAGAAGATAGGCAGAGGAGTGGGCCAGAGTGGCGAATAGAAAGTCAGACTTGTGTGGGGATATAATCACGTTAGGTTTTGAGTGTATGGAGTTGCCAGCAGGCACCAAGGAATGCGAAATTTTAACTATTAATTATTGACTACTCTCATCCCGGTAATGTGATTATCAACACCGATGGCTCTGTGTTAAGAGGCAAAAAGGTGTCTCGGGATTCATGGCAAAAGAAACTGGTCGATATCTAGTAAAGGGGAGTTCAGTATATGACACCGCTACTTCCAATCTGAGAATGGAGGTGGAGGCGGTCACTGCAGCTTTCCGTAGGTTGAAGAACAAACTGTATACGCATGTAGTGATTATAACTGATTCCCAAAGCATGCTGGACAAGGAGAAGACTGGCATGCTTCGTGCAGAATGGCTTGCATCGATTCAGGGGTTGCGGGTTGTGAGCATTCGCTAGACCCTTTCTCAATGACACTGGTGTGGATGGAAATGTCAAGGCAGACATATTGGCTGGTGCCGCATCATTAAGGGTTGATTTAACGTAGGTAAATTAACAAATATAGTTCAAAGTGGGTCAGTTATAAGTTATCATTTGAGGTATCTTCATTGCACTCCGGACAGGTCCATAGGTGCTCAGATACCCCCCCCCCCCCAAGCATATGCATCAGCGTCCGATGGCTAATAGTACCAGTTCTGTGTTGGTTGACGAGGCACCTCTCGTTTTCCCGATGTACCTCTCGCGCTGGCCGTGCCGATTCTTACTCCCAAGTCTTTCATCCCGGACAGCGATGTGGATTCACTGACGTCAAAGTCCTCTGTTCTCGCCATATCTTTAAGGACGTTAATAACATCGGCACGATCCTTGGGATGGCCATCTACAGGGGGTGCAGAGCCAGCCAGTATATTAGCTCGTTCAATTCCCTTGACTCCTGCATGTCCCGGGGCGAAGATGAAGCTGACTTTACGGACAACAGACTTCCGCAGCGACTCAGTCCACTGTCTACGTGCAGATCCAGCTTCGACCTTCTGAATCATGCTCATAAATGTCAAAGTGGGTGATTAACACATATTGTGCAAATTAACAAGTGTAGTACAAAGTGGGAAAATTAACAAGTGTAGTAAAAAGTGGGTAAATTAACAAGTGTAGTATTAAGCGGGTAAATTAACAAGTATAGTGCAAAGTGGGTAAATTAACACGTGTAGTACAAAGTGGGTAAATTAACAAGTTTAGAATAAATTAAGTAAATTAACAAGTGTTGTACAGATTGGGTAAATTAACAATTTTAGTACAGAGTGGATAACTTAACGCATGTAGTACAAAGTGGTAAATTAACAGGTTTAGGGCAGATTGGGTAACTTAACAAGTGTACTACAAAGTGGGTAAATTAATAAGTGTATTACACATTTGGTAAATTAACAAGTGTAGTACAAAGTGGGTAAACTAAAAAGTATCTCAGCTTGAACAAGTACAGAAAACTAAATATGTTTGTCATAGAATGAACACACATATCAGCGCGTGGCAGGTTGTTTCGGACAGAATTATTACAAAATTATTAAAATATCACTGAGATAAAGAACCTGATAAAACAAGCCAAAACTACCTTCTGTCAAATGAAGAACGTTTTGTGCAACACGTCACTGTCCTTGAAAGTTAGGGGGGGGGGGGGGGAAAGCCCTTGCATGTTACATTGAACCAGTTTTAACATACGGCTGCGAATGATGAGCAATTAGTAAAGACGTTTAAACATCACTGGAAGCTTTGAATATGTGGTTTTATAGAAGAATGCTGAAAATTAATTGGACAGCCAAAATGAGCAATCAGGACCTTTTTAAGGGAAGCTGAGTCGCAAAGACAACTTATAACAAACATCAGAAATAGGCAGTCATCGTTCTTTTGGCCACGTTATGAGAAGGCAAAACCTGGAACATGTTGTGACAACCGGAAAGATTTGCAGAAAGAGAAATAGAGGGAGACAGCATGAGAAGATTCTTGACAGCCTTGTGTCATGCACGGAAGGGAGTCAACAACGAATTGATCCATGACGTCAGAGATGGTAATTTGTGGAGTGGCATGATCGTCCACGCCTGTCGGCAAGGCACTGGATACTGATTTCAGCCGGTTGTGGCTTGTGCCTGTGAAGATTGTTACTGTCTAACTGGCCGTACATCGAAGTAGATTTGTCAGCGAGGCACTGTAGTCTATTGGAGGCGGAAGGTTTAAATTCCGGTGAAATAGTTATAGTTTGCGATTTGTATATTTACCAGAGTGTAATCTAATCTATACTTCTTTCCCAAGTCTCTGTGAGTGCCAATTAATACATGTATTAACTTACGGGGTATGTGAGCCGATCGCTCAAATAGCAATGGCAAGCTACTGGGCGTAATCTTGCCAAGAAATCAACAATCAGCTGAAAGATGCTGATGTTGACATAGGATATGCGGAAAAAAAAATAATTTCACGTCTCTACATGTTTTGTTATATCAAAATGTGTGTTACAGGACATCCGGTTTATATGCTGTTCACCCTCAATTAAGCATTCAAACAGCCTTAATTAAAGGAGATCCGGTCAGGTATGTTCACAATCAACTATGCATTCAAATACCGATAACAACAGGATATCCTGTAAAAATGTGTTAACAGTCAACAATTCAATCAAATAAGGCTTCTCATTAAGTTCAGTAATAGGTTCTTCTACCTCATAATTATGTACCAATTGCATCTCTGGTTTCTCTTATCTGTCGAAATCCACCAGATGTTCATTTAGTGTTTCATCAAGTCTCTCCTGTTATCTTCATCTTCTTTTTATTTTTTTATTTATCTATTTTTTTTTATTTGTGTTTGCTCGCTTTGATCTCAAGCATAATCCATACACGTGCTACAATTTCCAGTGTAATGGACTGATTTGTGGGTGTAGTTTTTTTTTTTAAATTCGCATATCCTTTCCAGGACATCGCTGTCAACATCAGCATCTTTCAGCTGATGGTTGATTTCTTGGCAAGATTACGCTCAGTAGTTTGCCATTGCTTTCTGAGGGGCTAGCTCAATTATCCCGCAAGTCACCAACGCGGGTAGAACCGCTTCCAATTCTCGCGCGCTGCGTTAACCTGCGTGGATAAACAGGATTACGGAGTAAGTCGTGTAACGCCTAGGCCAGAGAGATCAGCGTGTGTAGATTAGCTTTCCTTATTGCCAGTGTCCCTTGCCATCATGCGGACCCATTCTGCTTTCAGAGGTACTTCAAATAACGTCCCCAAGTCAAGGACGAGAAGTCAAAATATTAGGCCAACTGACCTGTGTAGGGGTTGAACCCGTAACCTGAGCATCAGACCACCCGGCATTTAAGAACGAACGCTCTTATCTATTCGATCATGATGACCTCCGAATTGGTAAAATGATGGCTGAATATTTGCTGTTGGCGTGCCCAGTACACACACAACAGAACCTCCGAATTGGTGAAATGATGGCTAAATGTAACCGCGCCATATCTGGGCTCCTTTAAAATTTGGCTTGTTAAAATAAACATCCAGTCAACGCTGGAAACGCCACTTGTAACAAAGCAACTTTGCAGTTCTTTGTCCACTGTCGTCGAATAGTTGCTGCTTCTGGAGCGGTCTCGGCTGGCAAAGATTAGTTTCATCTTCGTGCCAGAGCATGCGGGAGTACAAAGAAATGAGCGGGCTGAAAAGCTCGCAGGTAAGGCTACGGTGGAGGGCGGACGCGCTATGGACAAGGCTGACATTCTGAATGCTCTACGAGAAGTAAGACTTTTGCGTGAACCAAGTGATGACTGTGAATCTACAACCATGGCCAGACTGCGAGAACAGCAAATTAAAAGAGGGGTGGCCAAACAAGAACACTACGCAGGAAGCCAAAGAAGATTGATACACCAACACAGAACTGGTGTCGGTAGCCGCTACACGCTGCGGTATTTGCTGAGGAGGGGATCCGAGCACTTATGGACTGAATGGTTCGATGTGCAATGAAGATGATCTTTCGACTAACTAACTAACTAACTAACTAACTTTTCCACCGTCGCCCCGGCTTGTTGATGAAAACGTAAGGCCGGAGTTCTGCCCTGGTGTTAACTTATTGAGATGTGGGAAGCTTTCTCTGTGTGATCAGTGGGCAGTCTTTAATGTACAAAGCCGTAAGTTGAAAATAAGTGACTAATCTAATACATTTTTCTAGATTGCAGCACACCCAGGATCCCATCTTAAAGTTGCATGTCCTTCACAGGACGTAGCAGCCAGCCCCAGCATTCTCGCTGTTCGTGATTCCTGGGCAAATATTACGTTCAATAGTTTGCCATTGCTTTCTGAACGACCGGCTCCTATACCTTTTTCGAAAAAAACCAGCACCGCTGTGTTTCGAACCCGGGTATACGGGCGCACACAAACCGTGTTCGCAAGCCTTAGCTACAGAGACCAGATACCGACTTGAAATATTTTGCGTGGTGGACGCAATGAGGAGCAAGCAACATGGCCACCGGGTCACGTGGTCTTGACCGCGAATGCCCCATCGCGACATCGAGTCAAAGTGGCTACAATGTGGGCAAACCAAACAATTGCGATTGCGAAGAATAATATAATAATTTATATAAATAGAATAATTCAATTTTATTGAAATAAGCTGTTCTACAGATTGATTTAGTGTCCCTGGAGCTTTACGTAAGTGAGCATATAAGAGGTTGATACATAGAGAAATAAAAAATCAGGCTTGGTGATGTGAAGTGGGGACACAATGAATTATCAAGAGTGTTTCAGATGGTAGCTTTATGGTTGATTTCAGCTAGTCAGATTGATAAGTGTTTTGTGGTTTCCTAGGTAAATATCCCAAGCTAGCAGAAATGTGGGGTGTGGCATATACAATATATAATGCCATAAATTATAGTTAGATTGCTGAGAATAAACACTCCTAAGAAACAGTGAGTGAGGAAAATCATCATGATCGTGTGTGTAATATTTATAATATGTTTGCAGCAGGAAGATATGGTTACAGCATTATTCTGTGACAATGATATGTTAGTGGCTACATGGACATGTCGTTGTGGTTAACCATTTGGGTAGCAACAGAGGAGGAAAAACTAAGATTGTATACATATAGTACTTCAGTAGTAGTTTAGTAGTTTAGTAGTTTAGTAGATGGATCAACATCACGGCACACGGGTGCAACCCATAAGTGCTCCGTTCTCCTCCTAACTCAAACCTGAGTCTGGAGAAACTCAGCTCAGTGCACGAACTCCGTAGCACCGCCGAGGATCCTGAAATACTTTGGGTAGATTTTTAACTCGAAATTTTGCCCGGGCAGCGCCGTTAGGCTACTCTTTTTCGATTTCCAACTGCCAAGGATTTTTTTTACGTGCGCAACAATACACACGGGCGTCCGATCTCACTACCCAGAGACCAGGGGAAATTTATTACTAGAAGTCCACGAGAAAAAATCCCGGCATCACCGGGGCTTGAACCCGGGACCTCCAGCACTCGAGGCGGACACCATACCTCGAGACCACGACTACAGTGTTCTTGAATATTAAAATTGTATACCATTCGGCGGATTCAGCAAGATGGTCATATAGGAGAGGAATTTGTTATTCAGCAATAATTGAAGTCTGACATCATATATGAGACAAGGATGTTGGTGCCAGATGTATCAGACTATTGATGGATTCATTGTGACTTAGATTCCATCTTAAGTTAAACATGGCGCTTGTCGTATCAGGGAAAGCGTGTGGTTTATTGCTACACACCACCTTTGGCTAAGATAATTACACGTATTTGTTTATGTCATGAAGAGTAATAAAGTGAGATGTATAACCAGTGTCCCACAGACGTAATGGGGAAGATAAGACATAATTGGACATCTGTTGTCCAGTGACAACGGATAGTTCACTATTTGTGTTTGGCCTTAAACAACACTTTTAGTTATTAGTTTGTAATTAATTCAGATGCTGTAAGCTGTATTGTTATATTAGGGTTGATATGCAGTAGCTTCATCCAGTCATGGACCTGTAATGAGCAGAAGTTTGTCTCAGGTCACATAAGTCAAGGAAAGGCAAATTAATATATAGTTAAACTAGCTGACCCGGCCCGGCTTCGCCCACGCCTGGCGGGGATCTATCTATCTATCTATCTATCTATCTATCTATCTATCTATCTATCTATCTATCTATCTATCTATCTATCTATCTATCTATCTATCTATCAATCTATCTATCTATCTATCTATCTATCTATCTATCTATCTATCTATCTATCTATCTATCTATCTATCTATCTATCTATCCATCTATCTATCCATCCATCCATCCATCCATCCATCCACCCATCTATCTATCTATCTATCTATCTATCTATCTATCTATCTATCTATCTATCTATCTATCTATCTATCTATCTATCTATCTATCTATCTATCCATCTATCTATCCATCCATCCATCCATCCATCCATCCATCCATCCACCCATCTATCTATCTATCTATCTATCTATCTATCTATCTATCTATCTATCTATCTATCTATCTATCTATCTATCTATCTATCTATCTATCTATCTATCTAAGCGTTAGAAGGGCAAGCGTACATATTGGTATCACCGACACCATGAACAACCAACAAATCACAGGGTCTCAACTGCTGGCACTCTTGAACGGATTACGCCACACTTTTCCTAACTCATCCATTTTCTTCTCCTCCATCATATCACCGAGTTATGGACACCAGCGCCGTCTAGCTGACATAAATAACAACATTTTGCAGAAGTTCTGTTCTCAAAACAAGATACACTTCATCAACAACACAGCATCATTCACTTCACAGGCTGGTGCACCAAAAAAGAGTCTTTATAAGGATCAAATACATTTGTCTACATTGGGCACCAGTTTTCTCGCCATGAATATCAAATATCCAGAACGGACACACCATACATCCAATACTGGATCGCGCCGGACACTTTTAGTTACTCCTGAAATTCAAGCCAGACGACATACTCCCGTCACATCAAGTACCAATAGGCCAGAAGTGTGCAGACCACTCATAACCACTGTACCTGAAATCCAAGCCAGACGGGACACTACCCCCACACCAAGTCCGTTAAATACGTCATCTTTCACACAGGAGGGTAATAATTACGAAGATATTTTTCCTATTCTCCCCAGAAAGGAACCAACTCTCAGCAACAATGACGTGCCACCACAACCTCCTGTTATCCACCAACCAGAGGCTCTAGTTGGTAGTCATTACATACCCAAGAGACATCATCAGTACCCATTTCATTGTAACCCAGAATGGTTGCACCTCACACGGTATAGCCCAGCTTCACTTCGTCAAGCACTTATAATGTCGCTATACCAACAACCAACACAACCTGGTATTTACTAGCAACTTAGTACAAAGCTACACCGGATCTCGGTTTATCTGCATATTTGGTTATTACTTGATCTAGTAACGTATTAGGTTATAAGTAACTACAAACATTGACTTGTTTTGACTTTATATTAATTGATAGTACTTAGCTGTATAGCTTTTATAATACTTTTAATTGTGTTTACTCTGAGTGAGGGGGTCTTCACTGCTCGTCCTTACGGTACTGTTTAACGTTTTATTCCCGTGTGGGATACTCCACTTTAAATTCTTTTGGATAACAGCTGGTTATTTAGCTTGTGAAGTAGTTTTTTCAGGTTAATTATTTGTTTTTATGTTCTTTAATTCGTTTTATTCTGTGTTTGCATTATATTTGTTGGTCTAATTAGTTACATCGTATAATATTGTCATTTACATATCGATTTGTATTACTTATATTTTGTAAGCTAATGTAATTGTGAATTTTTATGATCTTGTATTTTTGCTTAATTTTGACTTATTTACACTTTCTTCACGGACAAAATGTCTGAGAAGTGGCAACACTGACTCAACAAGTCAGGAATACGCCTTGGACACTTAAACATTTGCTGCTTATTTAAAAAGCTTCCAGGGTTATCGTCTATTCTTAATCAAAATTTTCATTTATTCGGCCTTAGTGAAAGTAGGCTTAATGATAACATTTCAGACGAGGACATCTCTATTAAAGGATACAAAGTTTTTAGAAGGGATCCCTGAAGGAAACAAGAGACAGGCATAGTAACCTATGTTTCTAATTTACTAAATGCTCACCGTAGACTAGACTTTGAAACTTGCGAAATAGAATGTATTTGGTTAGAGCTAAAACTTCAAAACCGCACACCCCTGATAATTGGCTACCTCTATCGAAATCCCAGTGCTGGACACGTCTGGTACGAAAAACTTCACTACCATGATGGATGTTGTTTTCACTTCCGGGAAGGAAATTATACTACTCGGAGACTTTAACATTGACACCAACAAATCCAACATAATATGGGGAAATATAATTGCATCAATCAATTTCCAACAAATAGTACAAGCTACTAGAGTAACAAAGTCATCTTCAACAGTCATAGATCACATTTATGTAACTTGCTCAGACAACATCATAGAATGCACCGTACCCAATTGTGCAATGAGCGATCACTACCCAATATGCTGCACGTGGTCTAAAAAAGGAATTAAAACTCCTAAACATAAACACATAAGTGTAAAATATAGAAGTTACAAAAATTTCAACCAAAACGCATTTTTACAGGACTTGCTCAGTTCACCTCTAGACAATATTTATCAGCTTCCTGACCCGGATGATGCTCTGGAATTCTGGATGAAAACCTTTATTGATGTTTTTGATAGACATGTGCCAATCAAGGAAGTTCGAGTAAAACACCACGTCAAGTCACCTTGGATCACCCAGGAAATACTTGAAATTATAAGAGACAGAGATAAAGCACATAAAAAGCGGGATCTCAGCGCATACCGCACTCTTAGAAACAAAGTTCAATGTACCATACGACGGGGAAAAAAACAATTACTTTAAGAACTTAGTAATGGATAAAACAAATAGTAAGGATATATGGAAGGCAATTAACACCTTGACAAACAAGAATAACTTCCGAAATTCTTTACCATCAAACCATATTACATGCGACCAATTCAGTAATTTTTTTCAAACTGACATAGACCAGTTGAAGGCTTCAATACCCAATTCGCCTTGCAACTTATCTTTACTGTCATCGTTTTGCGAGAATAGATGCTCCCGCGATATTCTTTCCGACATACCGCTAATGACAATCACTGAAGTATTCACTTACCTCAGTAACCTAAAAAACACAACCTCATCTGGGTTAGATGGAATCAGCAACCGGATTCTCCGTTGTGCTGCGCCAGTGATCTGTATATCACTAACCTATGTATATGATCAGTGTCTCACCAAAGGCCACTTTCCATCAGCTCTCAAAATCGCTAAAGTGTACCGTCTTCTTAAATCTGGTTCATTGGACAATGGTCTCCCGAACAATTACAGACCCATTTCCTTACTATCATCACTATCTAAGCCACTAGAAAAACACATCCATAAAGTAACATTACAGTATTTAGTTCGCAACAAGCTTATTGTTGACAGCCAATCAGGATTTCGACCAAAATATTCTTGCCATACGGCCCTAACAAACATGATAGAAAATTGGCACCAGAATATAAACAACAACAGTCTATGTGGAATTGTGTTTATTGATTTCAAGAAAGGATTTGATATGATAGACCATGCTATTTTAATTAAAAAACTTGAGACAATGAAAATTGGCCCTAATGTAGTCACTCTAATATCATCTTTTCTATCAAACAGAAAACAAGTAGTATCACATAATAAATCTCTGTCTCAAACCACTACCTTCAATATTGGAGTACCGCAAGGCTCTATTCTTGGCCCTCTATTATTTGCCATATATATTAACGATCTACCTTTGCATCTTTCGTCGTCCTGCGATCTATTTGCAGACGACTGTACAGTGTACACAAACGCTGAAAACTGTATTTTACTGGAGTCATCTTTACAACAAGAATTAAATAATGTAGTTAGGTGGAGCTATTCAAACCGTATACAAATTAACATCACTAAAACAAAATCAATGTTATTAACAACCAGACAAAGACTTCAAACTCTAAGCTCACACACATCACTTCAACTTCACATCGATAACATGCCAGTAGAAAGTGTAATTGAGCACAAAACATTAGGCCTAATCATTAATAGAAACCTAACCTTTAATTCCCATGTTCAAGCGCTCATTAAACAAACAGCGAAAAAAGTCTACCAACTCGCCAAGATTAAAAACTTCCTTTATGAGGACACAAGGAAACTATTCTATACTTCTCATATACAGACACACTTTGACTACTGCTCTACAATCTGGGACGGTTGTTCTAATTCAAACACCAAGCGACTTTACTCACTCCAGAAACGGGCCATGAGTCTAATTTATAGCAAACGTTTACCTGACAATCCTAGCCTGTATAAACGCCTTCAGTTACTACCACTCCGCAAACGCCTGCTTTTCATTAAAGCTTAATTAATTCACAAAATCCTGCATCGGAATGCCCCAAATTACCTTTGGCCATTGTTTAAATATAATGCTAGACACAGTAAACGTTTACATATATTACACATTCAGAAGCCTAGGATTGACTTTTACAAAACATGCTTAACGTACTCCGCAGCTCAGCTGTGGAACAATCTTCAACAAGAAATCAAAGACATCACCAATCCCTATTCATATAATCGCAAATTATTCGAACACTATCTCAGTACGGATTACCTTCCCCCTTAATAATAGAGATAATAATAATAATAACAAAACCCTAGTATAACAGCTAGTCCCCTTTTGGTAGGCCAATATATTCTACATGGCTAATAACAAGTGTCAGATCATTATCTAATATTACTGAGTCGTGTAGTTTTGATGTTCGCATTTTGCCCATGCCTTTATAATGCATATCTTTTATATTGTTGCTGTTCTCTGTTAGCCTTGAATGATGTATGAATGAAATAATGTATGAATGAGAGTGATAGAAGGGCAGAATCTTAGACGGGCCTGCGTGCCCAATTCTCAACCCTTTGAAAATAATGTTTGTTCGTTCATTCGTTCGTTCGTTCGTTCTATCTATCTATCAACCCCACTGGATGAAATGAATGGTCATCAACATTTTTGATGGATAAACAACAACATCTATTTATCTATCTATCTATCTATCTATCTATCTATCTATCTATCTATCTATCTATCTATCTATCTATCTATCTATCTATCTATCTATCTATCTATCTATCTATCTATCTATCTATCTATCTATCTATCTATCCATCCATCCATCCATCCATCCATCCATCCATCCATCCATCCACCCATCTATCTATCTATCTATCTATCTATCTATCTATCTATCCATCTATCTATCTATCTATCTATCTATCTATCTATCTATCTATCTATCTAAAACTTCACTACCATGATGGATGTGGTTTTCGCTTCCGGGAAGGAAATTATACTACTCGGAGACTTTAACATTGACACCAACAAATCCAACATAATATGGGGAAATATAATTGCATCATACAATTTCCAACAAATAGTACAACAGGCTACTAGAGTAACAAAGTCATCTTCAACAGTCATAAATCACATTTATGTAACTTGCTCAGACAACATCATAGAATGCGCTGTACCCAATTGTGCAATGAGCGATCACTACCCAATATTCTGCACGTGGTCTAAACAAGGAATTAAAACTCCTAAACATAAACACATAAGTGTAAAATATAGAAGTTACAAACATTTCAACCAAAACGCATTTTTACAGGACTTGCTCAGTTCACCTCTAGACAATGTTTGTCAGCTTCCTGACCCGGATGATGCTCTTGAATTCTGGATGAAAACATTTATTGATGTTTTTGATAGACATGTGCCAATCAAGGAAGTTCGAGTAAAACACCACGTCAAGCCACCTTGGATCACCCAGGAAATACTTCAAATTATGAGAGACAGGGATAAAGCACATAAAAAGCGGGATCTCAGCGCATACCGTACTCTTAGAAACAAAGTTCAATATACCATACGACGGGAAAAGGAAAATTACTTTAAGAACTTAGTAATGGATAAAACAAATAGTAAGGATATATGGAAGGCAATTAACACCTTGACAAACAAGTGTAACTTCCGAAATTCTTTACCATCAAATCATATTACATGCGACCAATTCAGTATTTTTTTTCAAACTGACATAGACCAGTTGAAGGCTTCAATACCTAATTCTCCTTGCAACTCATCTTTACTGTCATCGTTTTGCGAGAATAGATGCTCCGGCGATATTCTTTCCGACATACCGCTAATGACAATCACTGAGGTATTCACTTACCTCAGTAACCTAAAAAACACAACCTCATCTGGGTTAGATGGAATCAGCAACCGGATTCTCCGTTGTGCTGCGCCAGTGATCTGTATATCACTAACCTATGTATATAATCAGTGTCTCACCAAAGGCCACTTTCCATCAGCTCTCAAAATCGCTAAAGTGTACCCTCTTCTTAAATCTGGTTCATTGGACAATGATCTCCCGAACAATTACAGACCCATTTCCTTACTATCATCACTATCTAAGCCACTAGAAAAACACATCCATAAAGTAACATTACAGTATTTAGTTCGCAACAAGCTTATTGTTGACAACCAATCAGGATTTCGACCAAAATATTCTTGCCATACGGCCCTAACAAACATGATAGAAAATTGGCACCAGAATATAAACAACAACAGTCTATGTGGAACTGTGTTTATTGATTTCAAGAAAGCATTTGATATGATAGACCATGTTATTTTAATTAAAAAACTTCAGACAATGAAAATTGGCCCTAATGTAGTCACTCTAATATCATCTTTTCTATCAAACAGAAAGCAAGTAGTATCACATAATAAATGTGTGTCATACCACTACCTTCAATATTGGAGTACCACAAGGCTCTATTCTTGGCCCTCTATTGTTTGCCATATATATTAACGATCTACCTTTACATCTTTCGTCGTCCTGCGATCTATTTGCAGACGACTGTACAGTGTACACAAACGCTGAAAACTGTATTTTATTGGAGTCGTCTTTACAACAAGAATTAAATAATGTAGTTAGGTGGAGCTATTCAAACCGTATGCAAATTAACATCACTAAAACAAAATCAATGTTACTAACAACCAGACAAAGACTTCAAACTCTAAACTCACACACATCACTTCAACTTCACATCGATAACATGCCAGTAGAAAGTGTAATTGAGCACAAAACATTAGGCATAATCATTGATAGAAACCTAACCTTTAATTCCCACGTTCAAGCGCTTATTAAACAAACAGCGAAAAAAGTCTACCAACTCGCCAAAATTAAAAACTTCCTTTATGAGGACACAAGGAAACTATTCTATACTTCTCATATACAGACACACTTTGACTACTGCTCTACAATCTGGGACGGTTGTTCTAATTCAAACACCCAAGCGACTTTACTCACTCCAGAAACGGGCCATGAGTCTAATTTATAAAAAACATTTATCTGACAATCCTAGCCTGTATAAACGCCTTCAGTTACTACCAGTCCGCAAACGCCTGCTTTTCAATAAAGCTAAACTAATTCACAAAATCCTGCATCGGAATGCCCCAAATTACCTTTGGCCATTGTTTAAATATAATGCTAGACACAGTAAACGTTTAAATGTATTACACATTCCGAAGCCAAGGATTGACTTATACAAAACAAGCTTAACGTACTCTGCAGCTCAGCTGTGGAACAATCTTCCACAAGAAATCAAAGACATCACCAATCCCTATTCATATAATCGCAAATAACTCGAACACTATCTCAGTACGGATTATCTTCCCCCTTAATAATAGAGATAATAATAATAATAACAAAACCCTAGTATAACAGCCAGTCCCCTTTTGGTAGGCCAGTATATTCCACATGGCTAATAACAAGTGTCAGATCATTATCTAATTTTACTGTGTCGTGTAGTTTTGATGTTCGCATTTTGCCCATGCCTTTATAATGCATATCTTTTATATTGTTGCTGTTCTCTGTTAGCCTTGAATGATGTGTGAATGAAATAATGTATGAAAGAGAGTGATAGAAGGGCAGAATGTTAGACGGGCCTGCGTGCCCAATTCTTAACCCTTTGAAAATAAAGTTTGTTCGTTAGTTCGTTCGTTCTATCTATCTATCTATCTATCTATCTATCTATCTATCTATCTATCTATCTATCTATCTATCTATCTATCTATCTATCTATCTATCTATCTGTCTGTCTGTCTGTCTGTCTGTCTGTCTGTCTGTCTGTCTGTCTATCTATCTATCTATCTATCCATCTATCTATATATTTATCTGTCTGTCTATCTATCTATCCATCTATCTATCCGTTCACGTCTGTTTCCGTGCTCGTCTGTTAAGTTTGATACGCGGGAGTGAAGACCAACAATTGTTCCTAACTAATGTCTGGTTTAATCAGAGAGTGAGTTCCCTTGCAGCAAGATGGCTGTACATGTATTCGTCTGTTTCTAAAGCTCGTGCCATTTTCTTTCGTGCTGGAGGAAAAATTGTTGATTTTAAACTAAATAACTATGCCAGTTAGCTCGGAGGGAATGTGAAGAATATCTGTAGAAAATGTTATCTCAATCGGATGGACTGTTAGCGAAGGCATAAAGGACACACAAACAAAGAAACAAAGAAACAAACAAACATTGTCTTTTATATATATATATATAGATTGTTTTGTAATCTATAATTACTGGCATGGTGATGAGAAAACATCATGTTATGAATATATGTGAAACACAGACGGTCTTATGATACCTATGCCTCGATGGAAGGAATGTATTGGAGGGACTCCTTGGACTGGCAGCTATGGAGCGTAGGAAATAATGTACTTTTAATACACTGAATGCGTATCAGTAATAATATTGTAATCATGATAGATGAGAATGAAACGCGGCTTTGCAGAGAAATGACGCAGAGTCATGCGTATTTTAAACTTGTATTAGTAACAGAGTAAAGCGTACTAGGAGACCGTAATTCCCTGTATATGATAGTTATTATGGAAGTGGTTGATATGTGAAATGTATCACAGCAAGAGGGAACTGCAATTAAGCAACATTACATAAGAGCACCCTAATGCCCAGCCTAGAATAATAGTGTTGGTGTGCGTTACAGTAGTTAGAGAATTGTAAAATATTATACTAGGGAGTGGTAGGTTGTGTTTGATTTTGATTATATCTTGGATTGAACACTAACAGTGTTCTGTAGCTATGAATATGTGACATGAGTAGAATTGACACAAGCAAGAACGAAGCGAGATGTCTATAGGGTTGTCCCGCGTTACCAATGACTTTATAAGGATTATGCATAAGATGTCCTATAATGTGTTGACAATGAACTTATTGTGGGCTTCTTTGTAAATGTAGTCATTTTGGGAAAGTATATAGGAATGTTAGCATGATTTACCAGCATAAAGATATGTCTAATGTTGATAAATATAATCAAGTGTCAAGATGGTATATCCAGGTGTTGATTGTTATCCGTACAAGAGTGTTGCTTATGTCTTATGTAGAGAGATTCAATTAGTGTCCGCGCCTTGTTGGGTCATCATGCTGGGATGTTTGACTAGTCTTTGTATAATTGTTGGGTCATCATGGTGAGATGTTTGAATTTTTTTATGATTCATATCCCTTACAGGACGTTGCAGTCAACATCAGCATATTGTCAGCTGCTGTTGATATAGTAGGCAAGATTACGCTCAGTAGTTTGCCATTGTTTTCTGAGCGGCGGGCTCACATACCCCCGTAAGTTACCAGCGTGGCTCGAACCTCTGCCGGTTTGGGCGCAGCTGCGTTACTCACGCGAATATACGGGGTTACGGCGAAAGTCGAAAACACCTTCGCCAGAGAGGCCGGCGATGTTTGACTAGTCTTATATATAAAAGGCGATGTATGTCTGTATGTATGTTAGTTATTCGTTCGCGAACGGTCCATCCGATTGAGATGAAATTTTCTACACGTCTTCTTCTCATTCCGGTGCTGCCAACTGTCATAGCTTGTTAGTGTGCAAACGGTTATTTACTTACTATTATTTAATATTTTAATTTACATTATTATTTATATATAGCGAGGGGACATAACTTTTAATAGCATTGCTATATATGTAAAATTATTGCATATTTCTCAAATAGGTGGACCGTTTCGCTACAGTTATCTACAGGCATATGCGTTATAATCATCCTCCTTCTCCTCCTCCTCCTCCTCCTTCCCCTCCTCCTACTCCTCCTCCTCCCTCCTCCTCCCCTCCTCCTCAACTCCCCTCCCCTTCCTCTCCCCCCTCCTCCTCCCCTCCTCCTCCCCTCCCTCCTCCTCCCCTCCTCCTCCTCTCCCCTCCTTCCCCCTCCTCCTCCTCCTCCCCGTCCTCCTCCCCCTCCTTCTCCTCCCCTCCTCCTCCTCCCCCTCCTCCCCCTCCTCCTTCTCCTCCCATCTCCTCCTCCCTCCCCCTGCTCCCCCTGCTCCTCCTCTCCCTCCCCTCCTCCTCCTCCCCCTCCTCCTCCCCCTCCTCCTCCCCCTCCTCCTCCCCCTCTCCTATTCCTCCTCCTCATTCTCCCTCTCCACCTCCCCCTCCTCCTCCTTCTCCTACTCCCCCCCCCTCCTCCCCCTCCTCCTCCTTCTTTGTCTTCTGCTACTGCTGCTGAAACCGCTCCATTTACCCAAGTTAATTGTTGGGGGAAGATGTAAAGATCTTTCAAGTGCTCTTTCTAATGCTTTTTGTAAGTTGGTCTTCGTTTAGCTAAGGTTTTTCTCGATACCACAACATTAAAAAAAAAAATTATCCTATCATTGAGCGAAATTTTCTAACTGCAACCAATAAATTTTTACACAGACAGGTAGACAGACAGACAGACACAGAGGGAGGGAGGGAAGGAGTGATAGACGGAGGGAGAGACGGAGGGAGAGACGGACGGACGAGTAGGCAGGCAGGCAGGCAGGCAGGCAGACAGACAGACAGACAGATTGACGGACGGACGGACGGACGGACAGACAGACAGACAGGCAGACAGGCAGGCAGACAGGCAGACAGGCGGGCGGACGGGCGGGCGGACGGACGGACGGACGGACGGACGGACAGACAGACAGACAGACAGATAGACAGACAGACAGACAGACAGACAGACACAATCATCCATCAATGCTATGTGTAAGTTCTGTATGCAATAGATCTACTGAATTGAAGGCATTCTGTAAGTGAATGATGTGCTACATAAAAAGCCAGGACAGGCTGAGAA
The DNA here is from genome assembly GCA_963921405.1 of Cepaea hortensis. Taxonomy (NCBI): domain Eukaryota; kingdom Metazoa; phylum Mollusca; class Gastropoda; order Stylommatophora; family Helicidae; genus Cepaea; species Cepaea hortensis. The sequence continues at coordinate 72,756,342 of OY992894.1, read as the reverse complement.
TATAGCAGTAAAAGAGGATTTTACAAAATTGCTGTGGTACATCTGGAGAAAATGGTGATCTGTGAGTGATCGGATAATGCAACAGTGGTTGTTGCGTTTAACAATAAGGGATTAAATCACCATGGAGATGGGGAATGGATATTTATTATTCATAAATTATAATGTATGTATTATGACCCAATGTGTATCATGTATGGTTTTATAACAGATAATTATAGGTTGTTTTTATCTCACAGGAGTGGCTGAAATGTAGTGTCAGAGGTCTCCTGGGTTTCTGCTAATGACGGATAGTTTCTGATAGTGTCAGGACTCTTATACTTGTGTAACTTATGATTTTATACGTGTCTTATTATTGTCTGTTTCAAAGTTATTTATTTTGTCATTTTACTCAAATATTGTTTAGAGCAGCTGTGTTGTGGTACTTGGTATAACCTTATTGTCTTACGTGTTGTTGATTGGCTAGGGGCTACCCACTGTTGTTGTTTGATATCTGCGGTTGTCCATTGTATCTGTTATTGAACTTCAGTGTGTTATCCAACATGCTCTGTTAGAAGTAATAAAAAAGAGCGTGTTTTGTTGTTCTTTATTTCTTTGTTTACTCTCTTTTAGTTTATATACTCATTACTTGAAGAGATTAAAATAAGAATCGACATTGCGAAGGTAGCCTTTTGCAAGATGAAAAACATACTGACCAATAAAAACATTTCATAAATAATAAACACATGGCATCCATGGACATAGCCTCCCTATTCACCAACGCCCCATTAGATGAGACAGTGAAAATAATAAGTAAACGCATCAGAGACAAACAACTAAAACTAGGTATACCAACATCTATTCTGGAGTAGCTGCTATTACTATGTACTGCCAATATAAAATTCAATTTTCTGAATAAGTCATATCGCCAAATTGACGGAGTGGCCATGTGGAGTCCTCTTGTTCCTATTCTAGCGGACATCTTCATGGCACATTTAGAAGAAAAGATATCCTCAGACATTAAAAACTTGGTCTTCAACCGTCGTTATGTGGACGATATATTAATTATCACCACAGACGAGCTACACGCAACATCTTTCTAGGCCATAATGCACATGGCGCATAAAAACATCTCTTTATCTATGGAACACGAACACAACGAAACGTTGCCGTTCCTGGATATTCTAATGAGACGTAGAGCAGACGGCACAATTCAAAGATCGGTGTACCGCAACGAAATATGGACTGGCCAATGCTTAAATTTTCATAGCTTCGCACCAGTCCAGTGCAAACGTGGCTTAGTGAGGACCCTGTTTTACAGTGCTAGGAAGATATACACCCAGGACACACTGACGGAGGAAATTAAAACTCTGAAGAATATCTTACACCTGAATGGGTACTCCACAGGATTTATAAAGCGCCACTGCCAACAGCCGAAACCAAAATCAGACGTAACTACGGCCCTAAGCTCAAGGTATTTATACAGCTAACCTTTCGATGGGATGACGTAATGCAACGACTACAGGACTGGCTCGTTACAGAAGCTGGCCGAACATTCTGTGCTGCAATTCCAGTTATTAGGTACAGAACCACACCTATTCCCACCAAAGCAATAAAAGAATCTACCCCTCTGTATGCCACATCTAATTGCATTTACCAATTCACATGCAGGTGTGAGTCTACCTACATTGGCAGAACAGAGAGGCAGTTACACACCAGGATTTTTGAACACATAATAAACTGGGTTGATAAGAAACTACACATAAGCGAAGGGATCATGGGAAGTGTGACACACCACAATTATAAACTTCCGGCGTCTTCCAATGCACTTTATGTCTTGGAAACCGGTCATTTCATTGATAGAGACAGCGCTTTTCGCGTGTTGTGTCATACACAAAATAGTCGTTTGTTAAAGTTTGCAGAAGCGATAATGATCCATCTACACAAGCCAATTTTGTGCAAACAGAAAGACATGATAGTCAATCACCATGGTAAACAACTGATATTACTGTGTGAACATGTGTATATTTCAGCTTGAACGGTGAATCTAATTATTTTACTCTACGTTGTGTGACATCTGCAGTAAGTACCTGACGAGATAATAAATCGTACTATATATGGTGTGTGTCGTTATTCAAGAACATATCAATTGAAACAAGAAAAAGAATGTTGAAGTGCTACATAGAACCTGTATTTGTGTATGGATGTGTAGCGTGATGAGCAGTCAAGCTGTCAAAATGTGGTTTCTGAGGAAAATGCAAAGAATACCATGGGCAGACAGAAAATCCAATGAACAAGTCCTTCAAGAAACAAATAAAGATCGTAAACTGATTAGAGTCATAAGACAGAGACAGTCAAAATTTTTTGGGCATGTTATGAGAAGAAATGACTTGGAGAACTTGGCGACAGCAGGCAAGATCAAAGGGAATAGTCCAAGGAGAAGACCTAGAAGTAAATACCTGGATGGCTTAGCCACGTGGCATGGACGAGACAGGAATACGGAGCTGATCCCCGACTCTGGTGATCTAGTGAGATGGCAAAACATGACCGCCCACGCTTATTGGTATGGCACATGATACATGCATGGACTCATTACTTCTACCACAATCTAACGCCTCAGTTCATTGCTTTGGATTTCAACAAGGTAGGTCCTGCCTGAATATCAGTAATAGTTTTAGATCCCTGTCCAAGAATTAAGAATCTTCTTACTACTAACAATCCCGTTTCTTGTAAGCAATGGAGGTGCTAGGTTTTCTCTGTTTCAACTCATTTTCTTCTTTGGCCCTAACGCGCTCTTCTCCTCTTAGCACCATAGCAAATGAAACTCTCTTCCCTTTTCTCTCCCTCTGATTCATAAAGATACATCAAATCAACACATTCTCAGCATGGCATTTCTCGTTACATTGACAGCATCTACCCACTGTCGATATGTCTAAACATCTCGGGTCCGCACCATGTACTGAATGCACATCAGTGTGTTAAACACGGTCATTTACCTTTGCTTTGCGTGCAAACTGGACTAGGTTGTAGCCGAGACGATAAATCTAGACAAATGTAATCAATTTATCAAAGAGCAACTAAACACGTGCTTGGAAAAAGTAATCAGTAATTCTCCTGACAAGTCGTTTCTCAGGTTGACAGTTTTATTCATTTACAAATTGTATGATGGAGTTGTTAAGATTCATCTTGTCAGTTTCCTTAGTTCATATTTACACACTGTCGCTGAACTACAGTTTGCTGTAGTTTGCTGACTGTGTCTTCATAATTGTCTCATTCTAAAGATTATGGAATATTCCTGTGTAAAACCGCTTCCATTGGGGGTGAATTAATTCCGACTACGCACGCAATACCCACGCCGTTAACTGTATCTACTTGTCATATTCTCATTCTGAAATAAGTGTAATGCTGAAGTTAGTTAGTTAGTCGCATATCCTTTACAGGGCGTAGCAGTCCACCCCAATATTTTTTAGCTGTCCGTGATTCCTGAGGAATTTTACGTTCAGTAGTTTGCCATTGCTTTCTGGAAGACCGGCACCCATACCATTTCATTAACAAACTAACGCAAATCGATCTGCTGCCAATTCCTGTGTTGCGAACGCGGTATGTGGGATTACGAATTTCGTCCGTAACTCCTTTGCCACAGAGCCGGCTACGCGAAGTGGTAGTCTAAAATTGCCTTTGTCTTCTGCATATCGTCCATGACGTGTGGTTTTATTGATCGTCTCTGGCCAACGCCTTTTGTCTCGCATATTCTCAGTAACTTCTGATACCGATGTTCCTGCATGTCAGGATGTCACACTATCCAGCAACTTCTCTCTTGATCTCCCCTGGCATTTTCTCCCATCCAACATTCCTGTTTCACGACGTACTACCAAAGAATGTCTCCTGCTTAAGCGAGTAACAAGTTCTCTTTGTGAGGTAAAATTATTTCACAACTCCTGTTTACAGCAGACATAAACCCCAGCTTAGTGCTAGGAGAACTGTGACCTCCCTGTCAGAGGTTCGCTCTTGGACTGATTATATTTACCGTTACAGTCACTCACCATCATCATCATGTGGCATGTCAGTAAAGGTGGGCAATCACAGTTCCCCCTCTCACACGATCACAAAAGACTTGTACTACGCCAGTGTTCTTGTTCCAATTATGTGATTGATTGATTGATTGATTTAGGGACCGACATCACAGCATTCGGGGCATTCCCATAAGCTCTCCGTCCCCATCCTCAGCAGCCAGCGAAGAGTTCCAACCCCAATAGTTCCAGTAGCAACCTGATTATACAGTATGTCCGTCTCGTCTTTCCTCCTTAGCGTTGAGCGTCGGCCAGATCCCCTCGTCACTCCTCGCTGTCTCATTCTTGCCAGACCATGGTGATCCATTTGCTCCTCCGAGGTGTACACGTGCTCCCACAAAGCCGCAACCACGTCTGCCTTGCCATGCATCAATACTCCACGCAGTTTTGCCGAGCCAGCCAATATGTCCGCCTGTTCATTCCCCAGCACACCAGCATGCCCCGGAGAAAAGATCCAGGTGATGCTTACCACCCGAGACCTCCGAAGCAAAGCAAGCCACTCTGCACGAAGCCTGCCTGTCCTCACCCTTCTCAGCATGCTTTCTAAGTCAGTTACAATCACAACATGTGTATGTATCGAGTTCTCCATCCAGCGGAAAGCTGCACTGACCGCCTTCACCTCTATTCTTAAACTAGATGTTGTGGTATCATACGCCAGGCTCTCCTGCACGAAACTTCAACCATTATCTTTTGCTAAGAATCCCCAGGCACTTCTCCTACCTCTCAAAACCGAACCATCTGTGTAAATAATCACATCACCCGGGCAAGCATTATCCTGAATTAGTTGCTGGATTTCCACTTCCGTGGCCCCTGCTGGCCACTCCCTGCACTCCCAGCTCAATGTTATTTATTATCAATTATAACTCTGCACAAGTCTGACTGCTCCGTTGGCACTTTGATCCACTCCTCTCCTCGCCTAATGTTCTCCAAGATGCACACCTCTCTGATCGTATCCTCCGCCTGAGCCATCCATGATGTCCCTCTTATCAGTCTCTGACCCTTAGCTGCGTCCAGCGCCTCATGCAACGGGTGAACTGTGTCTGCAGCTACTCTGAGGTATGCCTTCGCCTGCATCAACTTTTGCCTACCAGCAACAGTCGGCAGACCAAGGATGTAACGCATACACACTACTGGGGTGTCTCGGGTGCATCCCAGAATGACCCGCATAGCTTCGTTCTGTATGCGCTATAATTTCACCAGCTGACTCTTTGAGACAGTGAGCAGTCATAGTCCATAATCAATCACTGAGAGGATCAAGTGCTGGTATAGTCTGAAGAGCATTCTCTGCTCTGTGTCCATTGCAGCAATAGTTTCAAGTGCATTGAGTCCCTTTTGAGATCTTGTCACAACCGTCTCCACATGGTCCTTGAAGGACAGGCTCCTCTCAAATGTGATTCCCAGATACTTCAGTTTGTTTTCTCTGTTGACGCTTCTACCATCTATAGTGAGGCTTTAGACATCAATTATGTCGTGTGACCTAATCATAAAGGTGTTTATCCTTTGCCTTACCCTTTCTCTTTTGGCATTAATTTTTACAGTTGTTAAGTTTTCAAATTGATATCTTCTCATTATACGTCCAAACAAGCTTGGCAATCTAATTCTGAATCTCTCACCAGTTTATGTTTCCAGTTTGTTTCTTGAAAATATCTCATGCATTCTTCTGCCCGTCCATGTTTTTATTTGTCTTTTCTTTGCATTTTCTTCAGAAACAAATTGTCACTGTCATTAGATGTTTCTCAGCTTATCCTCTTACTGTCCACGTTTCACGCCCATACCGCAGTATAGGTTCTGTCTATCATTGCAATATCTCCTGGTATCATCTATCAGCAACATTGTCAACGTCCTAGATACCTAGGGGAATGAAATTCGGGTTCATACAGGCAACAAACTCCGTTCTGATACTATCTGACATAATTTATTTACAGTAAGCTGGCGAAGAATGGTTTTCGCAGCCAGCGACGTGGCGAACATTATCACAGGAGTTCATAACAAAGCCATCATACATAATCATTACAACAAACTCTATCATCTATCTATCTAGTGAGTAACACTCCTAAATACACTTGTGTTCAATCTATCAAGTCCCCCTTAAGTTAAGCCCTGTTGCTTGTTCGATGTCCAGTCGGCGTCTGCTCTCTAACGTGTCAAGGACACTTTCTGTAACTCTCCCCGAGCTTCTCGTGGAACAGGTCCTGGCACGCGGTCAGCGTGTCCACAGAGCTGTAGGCGAACTGACCTTCTCGAAGGCTCTAGATTGTTCGAACATTCGAGTGTGTCTCCCTTGTAATAGGGTTATGTCCCTTCTCTAATTCCCTTCTATCTTTATGTCTCTACCGACTCCATGTGAGACTCTGACAGGGGTCCCCCTCCCCCGCTTCTATGGGTTAGTATATGGTAATTAGTCTGCACTAATTCTGTCATAGGATCACATGAAGTTGGTGTTTGGTAGTTTCATGGATGGGAACCTGGCCATCTATATATTTGCACTATTAACTCATGTATTTCCCCGTACAACAATCCAGGGTGATTGCTGAAGAGCCCCTATCTCTTCCATATCCTTAAACATGCTTATCCGACCGAAGTTCCCTGACGCTTCTAGTTGTATCTGCAATCGCGCCCTTCTCAAGTATCCATATGTTACCAGGATATTAAACTCTGTGTTAGAGAGGTTTAACAAGACAAATTGTCTTGGCTTATTTAAAAACACTTGCAATTCTTGTCCTGAATGTGTATTTTGATACACTTTTACTTCCGTATGTTTTATAGTGCTTAATATATATATATGCACTCTTGTTTTCTCCCAAGTAACTACTTATGTTCCTGTTTGCCTGTTAGTGTGTTTACCGCTTTGTTACTTGCTCTAATAACGTTGGGCGGCGCTTACCAAACCCGATACCCCACATTGTGCCAACGGCTTCGGGCGGAAGAGCGCAATTGGGAGGGTACAAGCCGCCTTACCCTGGTGCGAGGAAATGCAAGCTAAAGACAAAATTGTCATGGCAGGGCAGACCAGGCCCTAAGCCTTGGTTGGCGACTGGTCTAGGATCGAAGCTCTGACAGGCGGACAGTTAGAGCATTGCTTTGCTGATCTGGCAGCTTCTGCAGCTTGTCTTGTTCCAGATGTAGGGGTGTTACCTTTCCTCTGGAGTGAACTATGCAGGCCGAGAGAGTGATCATGCTGCATGGGCAACACATGATCTCTATATTTTAGCCCAGGCTTTGTGCTATGGAGAGGCAATAACTCCATCCCTGGTCTTAACTGGTCTCGGAATCAAAGCGAGAGGCAACTGTTACGGGTTATAAGTCCTTGTCAGTTGGCGTAGACATGGGGCGCCACGCGTTGCCTCTGACGGTGGGAGACACCTATAGGTGTCACTGATCAGCTACCGCCCGCCTCAAGCTGGGCAGCCCCCAGACAATTGGGTGCTGATCCGCCACAGCCTGCCTGCTTCAATGGGTGCTTGGGGCTAGGACAAAATCTGAATCGCAGGCTGTAAAACCAATGCACCAGGTACAAACAAAAATAAAAATAGAAACCTCAAGCTACGGCTTGCAACCTGGAACGTGAAAACCATGTGTCCAGGATTTTCCACTGACTTGACCAATATTGACGATGTGAGAAAAACGGCTGTGATTGATGCCGAACTCAATCGTCTTAACATTGATATTGCTGGCCTGCAGGAGACTCGATTCGCTGAGGAAGGGTCACTCAGGGAAAACAACTACACCTTTTTCTGGAAGGGTAGAGGGCAGGCAGAAAAAAAGGCAACACGGTGTGGGCTTTGCAGTGAAGAATTCGCTACTGGGAATGATTGAAATTCCAGCAGGAGGAAATGAAAGACTATTGTCCCTGCGCTTGGCAACCTCTTGTGGGTTTGCCACCATTATTACTGCATATGCACCGACACTCGATTCCTCTGATGATGTGAAGGATTTGTTCTATGAGGAGTTAGACTTCGTGATCAAGGCAGTTCCAAAATCTGACTACATTTATATGCTCGGTGATTTCAATGCTCGTGTGGGCAAGGACTCGAGTTCATGGCCAGTGTGCCTTGGAAAATACAACATCGGACGCATGAATGAAAGTGGGCAAAGGCTGCTGGAGCATTGCACCAGTAATGACCTATGTATTACAAACTCTTTTTTTAAAACAAAAGAGATGCATAAGGTCACATGGAAACATCCAAGATCCGGCCATTGGCACCAGCTGGACATCATCATCACACGGAGACAACATCTGAACCATATATCATTGACTCGTAGTTACCACAGTGCTGACTGTGATACGGATCATTCTTTGGTTGTTGCAAGGGTTAGTCTGAGACTAAAGAGAATCTACACAGCTAAACACAAATCTAGCCCCAGGATTAATATTATTAACACTCATGATCCTGAAAAGTGCTTTCAGTTTCAACAGCAACTTGAAGAAGCTTTCACTGATACACCAGAAAATTGTACAGTAAATGAAAAGTGGGGTCAAATTAAGGAAACTCTTTATAAAACTGCCGTAGGGGTTTACGGCACTGTGGATCATAAGAGGCAGGACTGGTTTGCGGCCAACAGCGAGACTCTGCAGCCCTTGATTGATAAGAAGAAGAAAGCTCTCTTAAGAAACAAGGAAAGACCAACGCGTAACACTCTGAGTGAGCTAAGGCAAGCTAGGAAGGATGTGCAAAAGGCTGCCAGGCAGTGTGCAAATGATTATTGGATCAAGTTATGTGAGTCCATTCAAATCGCAAGTGATAAGGGAGACATAAGAAGCATGATGGACAGATGGGTAGAGCACTATTTGGAGCTTTACTCAAGTGAGACCAAACTAGCGGATGATGCCCTTAACGCCATAGAGGCTCTACCAACTCTTGACCACCTGGACACACTTCCCACCATAACAGAAGTTAAGTGTGCTATAAATGAACTTGCATCTGGCAAGGCTCCAGGTAAGGATGGGATTCCAATAGAGGTTATCAGGAGTGGGCAAGACACACTCACTATACAGATCCACCAGCTAATAGAGCTATGCTGGCGTGAAGGACAAGTCCCACAGGATTTCAAAGATTCAAGCATCATAACACTGTACAAGAACAAGGGCGATCGGAGCGACTGCAACAACTATAGGGGTATCTCACTTCTTTGTATTGTTGGAAAAGTATTTGCCAGAATTGTTCTGCGCAGACTTCAAGTCCTAGGAGATCAAGTCTACCCCGAATCACAGTGTGGCTTTCGACAGAACCGGTCTACCACTGATATGATATTCTCATTGCGACAAATGCAAGAAAAATGCCGTGAACAGAATCAACCACTGTTTATTGCCTTCATCGACCTCACAAAGGCATTTGATTTGGTCAGTCGTGAGGGGCTGTTCAAGGCACTAAAGAAGATTGGCTGCCCACCAACTCTTCTGTCCATTGTGGAATCGTTCCACACAGGCATGAAGGGTATAATCAAGTTTGATGGTTCAACTTCTGAAGAATTAGAAATCAAGAGTGGAGTTAAGCAAGGTTGTGTACTAGCTCCCACCCTCTTTGGAATATACTTTTCACTTCTACTGAAATATGCATTTCGTGATCAGGATGGTGGTGTATACATTCACTCACGCTCAAATGGCGGCCTCTACAATGCTCAGAGATTGAAGGCTAAGACCAAAATTAGGAGGGTACTGATCAGAGAGTTGCTTTTTGCAGATGATGCTGCAGTTACGACCCACTCTGAGGAAGAATTGCAATGTCTACTATCTGCATTCTCCAATGCTTGTTCTGAATTTGGTTTAACAATTAGCAAAAAGAAGACACAGATTATGTCACAAGGTGCACATGGGGTCCCATCAATCTTTATTGACGACGCTGAACTAGAGATAGCAGACCATTTTACATATCTAGCATCAGTGGTTAATAGCAAATTATCCCTAGATCAGGAAATCAACATCCGGATTGGTATGGCAGCAACAACAATGAACAGGTTAAGAAAAAGAGTCTGGGAGAACAGGAAGCTTACTGCCAAAACAAAAGTCCTTGTCTATCAAGCCTGTGTCCTTAGTACTCTTCTCTATGGCAGTGAAACCTGGACAACTTACTCACACAAAGAGAACAATTTAAACAGCTTTCATATGCGGTGTTTGCGAAGAATTCTTGGTATTAAGTGGCAAGACAAAATCACAAATACTGAAGTATTGGAAAGATCAGATTGTGTGACAGTTTATTCCATGCTCAGTCTTCGTAGACTTAGATGGATAGGATATCTTAGGAGGATGGATGATGGTAGAATACCAAAGGATATCTTTTTTGGTGAATTACAGATGGGTAAGAGATCTCAGGGTCGGCCTCTACTACGATACAAAGATGTGTGTAAGCGGGACATGATTGATACAGGCATTGATAATGCACATTGGGAGCAAGTCGCCGCTGAACGTGTTGAATGGAGGGCAAATATCAGAAATGGAATAAAGTCAAAGGAGAAAATTATTGCAGAAAAGTCACACACCAAGCGTTTGAGACGTAAGATGGTGCATGATGGTGGAAATGACCACGTGTTCAGATGCACCCACTGTGAACGGACATTTACAGCGCAAATTGGCCTTATCAGTCACACTCGCTACCGCCATAGTTAAAAGTTATTATGCCTTTTTAAAGCACACACTATCGTCTGTCAAGACGGCAAGGTGCCAATGGAATGACTTGCTTTAATACAATGTGTGTGATTTAATTGTTAGTGTTTAGTTTTATGAGTATGTCCTACCTAATGTCTAAAGTGTGTGCTACCTGTGTGTATGTGGTGTGTAGTACATCTCTAAGTGTCACGAGCTGGAATATCCCTTGTCATGAATTACATCATCTGTGTAACGCATGTACAGGGTATTCAAACAGTGATTCTTAGAGTGAATCTATTTTATCTACCACTAAACATGTATACACAATTTTAGACAAGTGTTACATTTTACACTCAAAAACGCAGACAAATCAAAATAAATACTTTTTGCGTACAATTTGTCCGCTCAGTATATCGCTCTCTCATTTAATTCATTCACTCTCTGATTCGCACACCTTTCATTCAATATAATAATTTGTTAAAATATACACATTAAGGTGAGGTAAATGTTGTCGCCCTTAGAAAAAGGAAACTGGCGATATGCTATATTCAAAGCGTCAAGTACTATCTGTACTGGTGATAAGAAATGGTTTATAAGTTAAATTGCAACATTTGTATTGAAAGAAAATTTTAACTATAAATGAAAATGTTTTGACATATTATGATAGAAAATGTACAATTTGCATGTTTACATATTTTATGTATATAGCAAAGCACAACAGTAATAAATATTTAACTAATAACATTAAATTAATTAACTGCAACGACGATCCGTGTGTTGTCGTTCTTTTGTCCATGTGCTGTTCCAATAATGTTACATTTCGTAGGTAACATTTTGGTGTCACATTCCTGTGTTGTCTCTCATATGTCGTAATAGTCATAGTATATCGCTGCGTTTATGTGCGATGTTCTGTTCCAGTAGTTTGCGAAGTCCATTGAAATCACGCGTATGAAAAGTTCTTAATATTCGCATGATCAATTTAAGTTCTGTGATTGATGAAATAACTTCACAAATGTTAATATCCACAGTTCGGATTGTTTTTGATGTACTGCCAATTGCCAATGTGGCCTAATACAGTTGACGGTTCTCAAAGTTTCATGTCTGATAGCTATAAGTAGAGTATTACATTAGTTGTCGACACTTCTAAATTAAAGTTCTATAGTAAGTGTAGAGGTACACTCTTTTATGCAACAGACTAAAATATCACAGCTTATCATATGGCCACTAATTAATGTAAATAGTGTTAATCTGCTGGTGCCTTGGTTAATTGTGATAATATGCCGGCAATTACATTACCCGTGCATTCTTTAATTACCAGCAGTGGCGCCTTATCCGTCAAGACAATGAAATGGGAACCTAAGAGGAACTTAGATAAACGACTAACACAAAAACCCAAACTTAATGCTTGCAATTCAGCTGTGGAATACTTGGTTTCCGCCGTTTTCAGCTTACGACTGACATACAGGATTGGGTGTTTCACGCCTTGATATTCTTGCATCAGACATCCTCCAATTGCGATAGCACTTGAATCTGTGGTTAATATAAATGTTAGATCTATGTTTGGTAATCTCAATATGGGTTCATTAGAAAAAATGGATTTCAATTTGCAGATTGCATCCTCTAAACGGATACTCTTACAATTGCACATACTACATAATTGTATAGGTATCGATATAAAAATAAGTCTAAATAATGTAAGAGTGAAAATGAATTTACCATAGGCATATCTCAAAGTTATATGAAACATATTGCACCAACAGGAGTTAATGAACTGTAGCATGGTTTTTGCTCTTTGAATTTGGCGCAATGTTGATTGATATGTGAATGAGATGGTAAATATGATGAACAATTTGTTTGTTATCCGGATAGTGGTGAAAGATTCATTTTGAAAGGTGGTAATGTTGTTGCCAGTTGGGTTAACAGCAAAAGTAGCAAGAGTGTCAGTAGTTTGTCTTTGTTCATTTTAATGTTTGGTGAAAGTGATTGTTTATTCTTATTGGTTGAGGTGTGTGTTTCAAAGAACTTGCTGTATCTGTCTGCTAAAGTGGTAGATGGTGAGTTGAAAATAGTAGTCTTTCTGCTGATGGATTTAGACCCGCATCGTTTCGTGTTTTTGTTCATGCAATAAAGCAGTTTGTTTGTATGCAATCGTTTCTGACTTTGATTTTGTGTGAAGTCAATTGTTTGTGTTTGTTTATTTGCATACTGTTTGTTTGCATGAATGTTGCTTGATGATGTTCTTTCTGTATCTGCATAACTTTCTGCAGCTTTATGTGTTGTTTCTGTTTTAGTTTTATGTGTCCTTGATCGATGATAAATTTGCGATGAACACAATGATGACACTCGTTTGCTAATAATACCTCTTTGTCAATAGTAGTGTCCCTTGGATATCTTTGTATTCCTTGGTTATGTTTCTTGAAATTAATGCCGTAATTGTTTTTAGTTCTCAGAGAAACAAATTGTTTCGACTCATAAAGTTGGAAATTATGAGTTCTCTCAGTTGTTGGTTTGGTAACTGAGGTTTTGTCTTTACGAGAAACTGTCTGTAATGTGAAGTTGTCTTCATTGTTTTGTGTAGTAGTGTCGTTAAGACGTACTGTCGTTGCTGTGCTTTTGTCATTGTTGTTTGTCAGATAATATGATTTCGGTTGAGAGTATTTTAAAGAAGTCGATTTGGTTTGTAATGACTCGTCAAGCTGTTTGTCATGATTAAGAAGAGTTGTTGCTATTGCGTCGTTGACTTCGTCGTTTCCGTTATTAAGATAATGTGTCGTTAAAGTAGAATTGTCATCGTTGTTCTTGTCAATGTCGTTTCTGTTAGTACGATTAGTGTCCCCTGTTGTCTCTGTTGAGTTGTTTATGTGGGTTACGTGAGTAATTTGTGTTGTCACTAGATTGGCGTATTCTGTCTGTTGTTGCACATTTACAGGTTCACAATTGTGCGTTTCGGTGGCATCCTCAATTCGAGGTTTTATGCTGATGTTGTCATTGAAAGATTCGACCGCCCCTGTGTTATGCACCTCTGTGAATTCGTTTTGAATTCCGTCATCGGTGGTCTCCCTTGTGCTTTTGGCAGTTTGAGACATGCAAATGTGTTCTTTAGTTCTGGAATCACTGCTTGCTTTTTGGGTGCAGTTTTTCTGTTCCCATTCTCTGATTTCTTCTTCAGAACAGGATCTTATATTAGGAAGATTTCCAAGAATAATATGAGCGCAAGGCTCTTCTAATACTGCGCATAGCACTTGTCCTGACAGAAAAGTGTCTGAATTTCCGCCAGTGCTAGGAGGTATCTTTCGATGGTGCCTGCGAATGTGCGACATGTCACGTAGTTGTGTGTGTAGTCCTTGTCATTAATTAATGTTCTTTTAATTCCACAAAGAGTCGCTCCGCTATCGCGAATGATTGTACATAGTTTGTTATTAGCAAATCCCTTTCTCACTTTTAACTTGCCCTTTGATGTTAAGGCTGCGTTGGCTATTTCGTTGGATATAGGGATTGTATGGCCATATTTCAAAGTGGTATCCAACTGAAATTCTCTGCACATATTACAGGTGTTATTATTGATGGTGTTAATGATTTCTACCGCATTACTTGACTCACTCGCACTTTCATTCTGGATGTCACATTCATTCAGTTCTTCAATTTCTTCATCCGTAGATGTATCTATCAATGCAGCATTGGCCTGCTTCATCATCTTGCGGCCGTCGCAACGTCCTGAATAATGCCCGAAAGCTGAACAAAAGTAACATTTGACCGCTCTCTTATACGCGTTTCTTTTGTTTGTTTTTTGTTTTGTTTTTCCACCATCATTTGAAGGTGATGTGGATAATTTGGTGATTTATCACACATTGCGTACTGTTCGTGGGTCAAATGACAGTATTGACACAGGACTGGTTTTGTAAATTTAGAACGTTGTTTGAACCTATTCTCATTTGGTTTTGAATATTTGGTGTTTGTGACAGCTGCTGTTTCATTCTGACTTATATTTAACTGAAAAATATCACGATTAGCTGTGAAATATGCACTACCTTTATTTTCGATTTCTTGAATAGTCTTACAAGCACTTTATCTTAGAAATTTCGAGAAAGGAGTTGGTATGGTGTTCATGATCTTATCAATTATTATTAGGTCTTTTAGTTTATCATAGTTATTATATGTTTTCGCTGAGGTTATCCATTTTGTACAAATATCTTGGACTGTAGACACGTAGTCTATGAACGTTTGGTTAGGTGATGGTGTTAATTTTGAAAACTGCAATTGGTAGCCTGCTGTGTCTGGTGAAAAATGTTGTAGTATTCTTTGTTTTAAATAGTCGTAATCTTTCCTCATGTCTTGTGGAATTGTTTCTATCACTTTTAAGGGCTCTAATGCTAAATTTCTCATCAGAATAAACGCCCAATCGACCTTTGAAACGTTATGTTATGACATCAAACACTCGAAGTTCTCTAAGTATGCACTTATTTAATCCGCGGAACAAAAAGGTTTGACTAAGCCTTTATATTTGTTGTATTTTTGTTCCTCTTCCTTACTCCTTAACTTGTTTACTGAAATTTCTAAGTTGGAATCAATGTCCATTTGTTTCAATTTTAATTGTGTCTCTAATTCTAACTTTTTATTCTCAGCGTCTAATTGAGCTTGTTTGCTAGCAGCTTCGATTTCTAACTTTTTATTTTCTGCTTGCATCTTTTTCTCTTCTCTTTCCGCTTGCATCTTTTTCTCTTCTCTTTCCGCTTGCATCTTTTTTTCTTCTCTTTCTGCGTGCATCTTTTTCTCTTCTCTTTCCGCTTGAATCTTTTTCTCTTCTCTTTCCGCTGCCCTATCTTCTCGTGCTATGTTTTCTAAATGTGTCTTTTGTGCCCATTCTGAAAGTTTATCGGCAGTATAACCTAATTTAATTCCTAATTCGATGCAGTGTTCTAATGTTGACATCTTGTAACTTTAGCTAATGTTAAATTTATAGCAATTAAATCTCTTTGGAAATAGTTTGGGTGTACAAAAATTGGTTATATCCCTTAATGGTTACATTTACACTTTCTAATGAACAAGGTCACATGGTTATGAAATTTGCATATATATATCATTAATAGCAATACATAGAAAAAAAAACAAATGTTACATCAATGAAAATGTGTGAGTATCGTTTAGGGATACAATGAGCATGAAATGGGACTTATCTTATTTACTGGTTTCTTGGCTGTAGTGTTGTTTGGTTCCCCTGTTTTATTGCCACTGCTGGAGAACAGTTTACATACACACAATCTTTCGAGGAACAATCTGATGTTGGAATCCAAAAAAAAATTAGTAATTTGTCACTGTAATTGTCCAGTCATGTCAATGTCAAATTTCATGAACATGATTCTTTAATACTTGTCTAGAGGGACTACGATAGTTTATGAACAGATGATACGATAGTACCTACAAAGTTCAAACTTTGTTATGTATGAAAGTTGATATATTTTACTTGGCAAAACCAAGAGCTGTCGGGAAAGTGAAGCTTGCGCTTTCCAAAACCGGCTTGAGCCCCCAAATAGCCTGTCAACGTCCTAGATACCTAGGGGAATGAAACTCGGGTGCATTCAGGCAACAAACTCCGTTCTGATACTATCTGACATAATTTATTTACAGTAAGCTGGCGAAGAATGGTTTTCGCAGCCAGCGACGTGGCGAACATTATCACAGGAGTTCACAACAAAGCCATCATACATAATCATTACAACAAACTCTATCATCTATCTATCTAGTGAGTAACCCTCCTAAATACACTTGTGTTCAATCTTTCAAGTCCCCCTTAAGTTAAGCCCTGTTGCTTGTTCGATGTCCAGTCGGCGTCTGCTCTCTAACGTGTCTCGGACACGGGCTGTAACTCTCCCCGAGCTTCTCGTGGAACAGGTCCTGGCACGCGGTCAGCGTGTCCACGAAGCTGTAGGCGAACTGACCTTCTCGAAGGCTCTAGATTGTTCGAGCATTCGAGTGTGTCTCCCTTGTATTGGGGTTATGTCCCTTCTCTAATTCCCTTCTATCTTTATGTTCCTACCGACTCCATGTGAGACTCTGACAAACATAGACACTCTTCCTTGACTATTTGAGAAAGAGGGAGCATGTGTGAGAATGTACTGAGTACATATATGTTACTTAAGGACTCCATACGTCTTTGAGACGAGTATCACGTATGTTTTCTTACCATGCAATTCAAACACTAGATTATCACTCTATAAAATCACATCATCCATCAAATGCTGCATATTTTTGTTCATTTGCTGTAGTCAGTACTGTAGTATCCGGATGTCTTATGCAATATAGCAGGATAAGTGGCAAAGGAGTTACGGACACAATCCGAACGCATACTGCGTTCGAAAACCAACTGCGGCCGATTTGGAAGCGGACTGCCTTGCGTTGATATTCAATGGTGCCGGTCGTTTGGAAAGCAATAGCAAACTACATAACGTAAATTTGCCTAGGTATCACAAACAGATAGGACTTCTTAGGAGGATGGATGATGGTAGAATACCAAAATAACACTTTTGTGGTGATTTAGACATGGGTAAGAGATCTCAGGGTCGGCCTCTACTACGATGCAAAGATGTGTGTAAGCGGGACATGATTGATACAGGCATTGATAATGTACATTGGGAACAAGTCGCCGCTGAACGTGTTGCATGGAGGGCAAACATTAGAAATGGAATAAAGGCAAAGGAGAAAATTATTGCAGATAAGTCACACACCGAGCGTTTGAGACGTAAGATGGTGAATGATGGTGGAAATAACCATGTGTTCACATGCACTTACTGTGAACAAACATTTACAGCGCGAATTGGCCTTACCAGTCACATTCGCTACCGCCATGGGTAAAAGTTATTATGCCTTTTTGAAGCACAAACTATCGTCTGTCAAGACGGCAAGGTGCAAGGTGCCAATGATCACAAACAGCCAAAGACTGTTTGAATTGACAGCTAAGTCTTGTAAATAATATGCAACTAACTTTTATATATATATATATATATATATATATATATATATATATATATATATATATATATATATATATATATATATATATATATATACATACATAGACAGCAGACAATAAACAAGATCTGCAGCATTTAATATATACGGTTATTGTACACATCCATTTCGACTTACACCGTGTGGCGTTGGTGGTCATGTCTCTGCAGCGGGATAATGTCCAGGAGGTACACAGCAGACTATTTTAATTGTGAGCTAGACATGTTCATAGCTACACAGATCGCCTTCTCGCAATTGCTATGGGTGTATGGCGACCGACTACTTTAGTTCATGTATATAAATGGTATATATTTCGATGCTTACTACATAGTTAGTATATATATATATATATATATATATATATATATATATATATATATATATATATATATATATATATATAAAAATACAATGTCTTCCTGTCTGCCTGTCTGCCTGCCCGCCTGTCTGTCTGTCTGTCTGTCTGTCTGTTATTTATGCGTTCGCGAACGGTCCATCCGATTGAGATGAAATTTTCTACACGTCTTCTTCTCATTCTGGTGCTGCCGACTGGCATAGTTTGTTAGTTGACAAACAGTTATTTACGTAATAAAATTTAATTTTGTAATTACATTATAATTTATATATAGCGAGGGGACTTAACTTAAGAAAAGTTATATCAAGGGACATAAATTTTAGTAGCATTGCTATATCTTAAGTTAAGTCCTCTTGCGATATGTACGCCGAACACAGACAGACAGACAGACAGACAGACAGACAGACAGACAGACAGACAGACAGACAGACAGACAGACAGATAGATAGATAGATAGATAGATAGATAGATAGATAGATAGATAGATAGATAGATAGATAGATAGATAGATAGATAGATAGATAGATAGATAGATAGATAGATCCCTACCAGAAGCTTGGCGAAGCCGGGCCCGGTCCTATGGATGGATGGATGGATGGATGGATGGCATTTTTATTTGTTGATCAAATCATCTTTATTTGCTGTTCAGGTCATCTTTAATTATGTTCATGTCATCTTTATTTCTTGTTCAGGTCATTTGTGACATCATCACCTCTCACTACACATACCATTGCCCACAGACGATGAAAAATCCTTAAAGTTTTTAATACCACTACATGCCAGGACAATGTCAAAGACTAGAATAGTTAGGAGGGAAGACCACCCTGAATGAGTGGTCTACCTCAAGTAGATTAGAGGTAACCCAGTGCCCCAACATGAGGGCAGGCTAGGTGTAGGGAGGGGAACTGTCAAACAGTTCTCTCATGAGACACGGAAGTGTCAACCAGAGAGTAAGCACTCTGGTCACGGTATAATCACGCCAACGTGATAGACACCAACTCAAGAGTAGGCTACTACTCTAAGCGTGTGGAATGATGTAGCACGCAAAAGCCGAAGTACGCACAAGGTCCTTCCGCGTACTGTGTAATCAGCACGCGGAGAATCGTCAGACTGGGGACAGACTTCGTAGGGAACACATCGCTTAGAGTCGATGCGTATTTCTTTAGATGAGTAGATAGATTTAGCAGTAGGGCTAGGGACGACTAGTGATAGGAAGTTTCTGTGTATTCATGTGTGGTTCGTTAGAGACAGTTTTGTGCATTGATGTATTGTAAGAGCCAGTGGCAATAAAAATGTGTACTCAATTCCTCTCGTACGACTGACAAGTCTTTTTGTGTGGTGCGAGAGAAGTTATCCCATAATGCCTGTAGCATCGCTTGATGACAGGCTAGGATAAAAGTGGTGTCAGAAGTGTGGCTTGGACAATTGTTCAAGCTAAAACACTCACCCACGGCTCTAAAATAATATTACTGTCAGTTAATCACAGGGTTTAATTCGTGTTAGTGGGAAATAGCGTGTGCAGACGAGAACAAGATGCGAGCTGTGCCCATCGTGACCGATTAACGTTTATTTATGCTTATTAAAATGTTTTGTGCTTTATGAACATGTTTTCTCCTGATTTGTAAGTATTATTATTATAGTTTTGTATCATTTATTTCAACAATTATTTGTTTATTATGTGTATTTATGAAACATGATTCACGGCGGAGCGATACACAAAATAATGAGCCGGCGACAATATCGATTTTTCCAATCTAAAAATAGCGCTGCGCCTGTGACGTATCGCGGTTGACAAACAGCTGCCCTACGCCATTTGCAATCAGCTACAGATTGTTTACAAATCGCCAAGCAGCTGCTCGCCTGAATCTTTGGCTTATATTGAATATTATTTGGGTATACAAGCTATTTATTGAATATATTTATTTATTTGAACATTATTATTACCTTTATATTTATTTCAAAGCGTTTATTTATTTATTTGTAGATTTTTTCTATTTTCTACCGTCACGGTGGCACTACTTTCGTTATGCAAATAAGAGTCCGTCTGCACAGCACTTTCACGAATTAAACAGCTATAGTTAGGGAACGCAGAAGACATTAGAACGAAGACAGGACAGTGACATTTACTATTAACTATACCACATTGTGTTGTCCGGGGGCATGTGATTGTAAATGTCAAACAAATGTCTAAAGTCATATGTCGTTTACAAATAGTTAATGATTGATGCTCTTGTAAACCAGGTATAACAAGAGCGGTGTATAAGAGTAACGCAAGGTGTATGTCAAGGTGCCAAACGATTGTACCTGAGGTGCCAAACAATTGTACCTGAGGTGCCAAACGAATGTACCGGAATGGTCTGGATCGCTGAGATGAGTATACCCAAATTATTTTGAATGCAATATAATTAATAATGCATCTCTCTTTCAGGGTGTAATCGGATAATATTTTTTTGTACACAGGCATTTAAAAACTCAACACAGCTAATATACCTGAGTAAATATTTAAGTACCTATCAACTCTAGCTAAGTATCCGGACACTTAACAAACGGACACTTAAAGATATTTCATATCAACATGTTGAAACCCTACTTTTCACGACAAGAGACAGAATTAGAGACAGACGAACACAATGCACCCACACCTATTGATGAGACGACAGACATACTTAACGCAACTACACTAGCTAGCGAGACTGGCAAGGCCGACGATATGCAGACACTTAGTGAGCATACAGAAAACGCATTTAGCATCACCACCGTACTGAATCAGGTAGACGACGACGGCATGGAACTACCAGTTCCAATTGTAGACAAGACTGCGACATTAGATTGTATACGGCTAGAACTGGGACTAACAGAAGAGCAACGACGACAGACAATAGAATTAGTGACGGAGTATAAGGACATATTTTCCGACATTCCAGGTAGGACGGACAGGATCGAGCACTCCATCCTTCTTTCGGACTCAAAGCCTATCAAATGCAGGCCGTACTCTATCCCACTTAGCTATAGAGAAAGTCTAAATAAGGAAATTCTTAATTTAGAAGCTAGTGGAATCATCCAGAAATCTACATCTGAGTACTCCTTTCCAATCGTCTTGGTCAAGAAAAAAGACTCCACAATTCGTCTCTGTGTGGACTATAGAAAACTCAACAATGTCACTAAGATCGACGCAGAACCAATTCCTTCCTGCGAAGATCTTATTCTTGATATGTCCACCTCCAAAATCTTCTCTAAATTAGACCTTACTAAGGGATATTGGCAGGTCCCTATGCAGACTCAATCCATCCATCTTACTGCATTCTCAACACCTTTAGGTCTTTACGAGTGGCGGTTTCTTCCTTTCGGACTTCGTAACGCTCCTGCCACTTTCGTACACCTAACTAGAAATTTACTACATGGAGTGACGAATACGGTGACATATATAGATGATATTTGTGTCCATACAGACGACTGGACAACACACTTACTGAAACTAATACATGTCTTCGATAGGTTGCGACTCTTCGGTCTCACTGTCAAACCGAGCAAAGTTGAACTGGGCCTACAAGAAATTGATTTTTTGGGTCATGTCATTTCACAAGGACAACTAAAAACTGACAAAAGGATTGTTACTAAAATTATGAACCTGACCATGCCTACAACAAAGAAGCAGGTCAGGAGCCTTTTGGGATTAGTAAATTATTATAGTAAGTTCATACCGAACTTAGCTGAAATCACAAGTGTATTTTCAAATGTTTTGAAAGCATCAGTAAAATTAGATGTCAAAGATGCATTATTAATTTCTGCATTGTCAAAATTGAAACTCCTTTTTAGTAATGTACCAATCCTACGTTTACCTAATCCTAGGCTCGTTTATTATCTTAGGACAGATGCCAGCAGGATTTCCATCGCTGCAGTACTAGGCCAGTTCTATGATGGCATCTTCCATCCAATTTGCTACGTGAGCCGCAAGATCACACCTGCTGAATCCAGATATTCCATATCAGAGTTGGAAGCCCTGAGTGTCATCTATTCAGTAAGGAAGTTACATCGATTTCTAGCGGGTAATCACTTCGTAGTACAGACCGACAACTCCCCAATCACGGTCATACAAAGTGGGGTGCATCGCAATGACCGCATCTACAGGTGGTCGTTAATATTACAAAATTATACTTTTAGTATAGAACATATTAAGGGTAGGGACAACATTCTTGCTGATACCCTTAGTCGACCATCTGAGGTAGAAATACCTGATACTCCACATCAAAATGTAGAATAAGATGATGTAATTTAGTACACTTAAAATAACCTGTGTAAAATACCCTATGTAAGACATAGACATTATGATCAGGACTGTGTGCTAGGAACAGTGAACCACCATGTGTCCATAGACAGCAGAATAAGAACTGTGCTCAAAGAACATGCGAATCACCGTGTGTACATAGACAGCTCGTTACTTACTATGCTCCATTTGTGTGCCGGTGAATCAACGGTGTTAAGCATGGAAGAACAGTGTCAGAACAATGCGTAAATAACAGACACGAATATACATGTCTACGACACCAGCGGATTCTACAAGTGGAAGGATACCCATAAGACACAAGTATGACTGTGTAGTTTATTTAATATACCCAGGACAAGTGTGTAACTATGAACTGTGCCAACAAAAGCAATTTCTGAACGTCATGGCAACCACTAACCTGAGGTAGTTAAATACCATGTATATATATTTATTTATTGTGATATGTATTATAACATGTTTTTAATATAGTGATAAATTATAGTTAGATTAGTTACTTTAATATAGATTTAGAATAGAATTATAGAATATAATAGATTTTTTTTAGTTTAGATAAATCACTAAATTTACCCACTTACTTAGGATAGTACTTTAAATTTAATAACAGCTAATTAAAGACTAAGATAAAAAGTTTAGATAGGAACAGTACCAATTAGTTCATGTCATTTCACATTATTGCATTCCATCTTATTAAACGCTTTAACAACCTCATTATTTAGAATTAAATTAGTTTATACCTTATAGAATTATACATTTCAACATACATTATTTACACCATGTATAGTAAAATTATCAATCATATTTTTTCATTTAGACAATAAAACATTTTTTTTTCTTCTTTGTTAAATAACCCATTAAATTTATTACAGTTCACATTACTCATTTCAGAAAGGTACATAACTCATCTCACATCATTTTCATTTTTTCAATTAGTTAGATTACTTCCCTTAACCCTTTGTATCCTGAATTATTTTATCTATAACTTTGTAACCATTTTATTTTTCTAAATGGTATATTTTAATACATATACAACTAAGATATGAGTCTGGGGAAAAAAAAATTTTAACAATAATATTTTACAATTTGTTTTTTGGGACTTTAAAGTACCAACAGGAACCAACACATAATTTTTTTTTTTTTTTATTTTATGAAAACATCTGCTTATGTGCATATCTATACATGGTATTCATAAAAGCAATTCTTTTTTTCATTGCGGCACAAAAATACATTGCAAAATGAACATTTTGAATGTGGTTTGGACTGGATTTTTTTTGTAGAGCACATTTCACACCTTCCCCTTTCTTGAACAAAGGTAGGCCAGTGAGCTCCTAGGTTTTGTCCTCTGATGTCTTTAGACACAGAAAAGTTGTTCTTCCTTCTCTTCTTTGGCTGCTCTGGTGTGGTTCTGATTGAAGGACGACCTCTTTTTTTCACAGGGATCTTTCCCTGAGCGATTAGTCCCATCGCTAAGTTTCTTTGAAATTCAAGTAGTGTTGATTCATGGTGGATCTCTTTGTAAATTACAAAAGCATTGACGTATGCCATTTTAATCATTGCAAAAAACAATCTATGCCACCACTTTTTGGACTTTCTATCAGGATCATATAATGATCGGAGCATATCTGCCTTGTCCACGCCTCCCATTGAGGAATTGTAGTCCCCAACTATAGCAGGTGCTACAACGTCTTTTCTAGTCCCGTTCCGCTCTTGTCGACTCAGAGTTGTAGCTTCATTGCCATGGTAGTTTGACAAAAGGTGAACACATTTATTGTCTCTCCACTTGAAGAAGGTAATACCTTGCTCTGTAGAGTTGTAGTCAAAATCTCCCCTTTGTAACTTCTTATCCTCTTGAAGCTTAGGGAGATGCTTCCTATTGGATCTAACAGTTCCACATGCAAATATCTTGTTTGCCTTCATGTGCTCAAACAGTTATACAGATGTAAAATAGTTATCCATCATGACCACATAGCCACATCCTCTCAAACTGTGGGTCAGTCTATCAACTGCCTCCCAATCCAAATCTGGCTTTGGAATTATTTGTGTCTTGAGATTTCCCTTGATAAATTTCAAACTCATAGACATAGCCAGTCATATCGGCTCGACACCAAATTTTATAACCCCGCTTTATTGGTTTCATGGGGTTATACTGCTTCAGCGATGAACGCCCTTTGAAGAGAACCATGCTCTCATCTATGCTCTGAACTTCATTAGGTAGTCTGAGCATCTGAAAATTGCGATTCAGGTCCTGAATAAGAGGTCTAATCTTGAACAGTTTGTCACAATTGTCCTTCGGAATTGCACTATTATCATTTACATGAAGATTCGCAAGAATCTCAAAGTATCTGTCACGCTGCATAGCTTTAGGTACAATTGGAGTAGAAAAATCCATGTCGCTTGACCAGTAATGTCTCATGTGTGGTAACCTATGGTAGCCGAAAAAGAAATGCAGACCCATAAATGAAAGCATTTCTCTTGTGTCAACAGGTTTCACTCTTAACTGTTTTTGTTGAATGTACAAGTTTGTTTGAAAAACTACATTTTCAATTGTGGATTCTGATAGCACAGTGAGAAATATATCTGCTGCAGTCTCTTTTCCCACAAAATGCTGGAGAACTGGCCCAACCTCCTTAGAGAAAACTGGCAGACTCTTTGAGAATGGTTTCTTTTTCCAGTTCCTTTGGATTACTGAAAATGTCTCCTCATCACTGGAACTAGTATCAGAAAGTTGCACATTCTGAGAT
Organism: Cepaea hortensis; assembly: GCA_963921405.1. Taxonomy (NCBI): domain Eukaryota; kingdom Metazoa; phylum Mollusca; class Gastropoda; order Stylommatophora; family Helicidae; genus Cepaea; species Cepaea hortensis. The sequence continues at coordinate 72,731,330 of OY992894.1, read as the reverse complement.
TCAGAAGAACCGGCAACATTAGGGTTGTTCTCTAGTTCCTCATCCGAGCTGCTCTCTACTGGTGTATCAATATCAGATGGGAGATCTTCTTCTAGGGCAATGACAATTTCTTCTTCAGTCAGATATTTTCGTTTACAGGCCATGACACCTAGAAAAAAAATTAAAAAATCATATAAACACACACAAATTATATGGTACTTGCTATCAAAATAAGTCAATCACATGATGATGATTAGGTTCAAAATAAGTCAATCACATGATGATGATTAGGTTCAAAATAAGTCAATCACATGGTGATGATTAGGTTCAAAATCAGTCAATCACATGATGATGATTAGGTTCAAAATAAGTCTATCACATGATGATGATTAGGTTCAAAAAAGTTAACTTTTCTCACATCCCTTGGTTTACCCGAGTTTTACCCACTTCCGACCTGGCGGTACTTATAAGTACCATGACATATTTTAGTGCGTACAATTAAAAATAAACTATCAATTTAGAAGACACATATATCAAATGCTTACCTGTATAATACTGTAGTTGATTAAAAATCTGTAGCACCAACAAACTGTAAAATAACGATCAAATAGTAGACGTCATGCAGGCAGTGTCCAGTCCCTATTTCAAGATGGATGACTAATGAAACTCGACACAAAGAAAATGTATTGCGCATGCCCAGATCGCTTCCAAACATTCACGCCACCTACCTGGGAAACAAGCAATGTTATTTTAGATAGACCTTTAAGTACCTCAGGATTCGTGATCAGATTGTAAAAATATAGCCATTTGAAGTGAGTGGTACTTAAAAGTACCGTCAGTAAAGAAAAGGTTAAAGTAGATTAACTTAAATTAGAATATATATTTATAGAATTAGTATTAGTATTTCCATAGAATATAGTGCTTAATATTATCAGGGTACAGTCAACCCTATTTCATCCATGTAAATAGTTTGTAAATACATGACTCGTGCAGTTAGTTACGCACAGTCATTAAGCTCAATTCTTTTCAAACTGAGCCAAACTTGTACAATGTCACTTCAAGGTTTTTAAATAATTGGGAGGATAAAAGTGTGTGTTTTTTTTTTTTTTTTTTTTTTTTTTTTTTTTGGGAGGATAAAAGATGTGTGACAGAAGTGTGAAAGTAAGAGAAAATGGAAAATATAAATAGAGAGTGAGAACAACCAGCGGATTTTTTCTGCCGCTCAACGCGACTTTTTATTATTTGTCTGCGTCAAGCGTTTGCTTTCAATGTTGAAATATGCTGTCTCGAATGTGTTGTGTGTAGTGTAGACCTTAGAGAAAGTATTTTAAGTCTCATAAGACGGAAACGTAGTCACGAATTAGTGTTATACACTTGTTTGTGACCGCATTTAACCGGATTATGGCACTTGAAAACTAACTTACATACAAAATATAGACAGACACACATGTTAGAAGGTAAATTATAATATTAGTTACATCCAAACACGCAAACAATCAGAAAAACAAACATATAAAGTGCATACAATTTTTAGAACAAGGGAGATAACTCCGGGTCAGAGGACACAATAGACAGCGAAACACTAAATTAACAGTGAAAGATAACTTTACACGCGGAAGCGAGATAGGTAAAGCCTGTCGCACACAGCTTGTGCAAGGGTTGTTTAATATTATATGGGGGACATGAAGCAATTCGTGTGTTGATTCTAAGAAAATCAACTTTGTATGGGTAGTGAGTTAATTTGCTATTTGAGGGCAGGTCTTATAAGACAATGGTCCGGTTCAGACAAACCTCTAACAAATATAATATTGCGATTGAGAAGAGGGCTCACGCCAACCAGACAAGTTTGTGGCGATCACCAGTAGCCAAGTAAAGTAATACTACATTGTGACAATAGTCAGTAAAGGTCTATTGAGTTACCCAGAACCAAGTAGTCTTTGACAAAAATTAGATACACTAATTTTTTTAGAAACCTCTTGCGTCACAACCATGAGTCAAAGTTTGTAACGCAACACAGGAGGGGAGGGTGTGTGTCAAAGACTAGAATAGTTAGGAGGGAAGACCACCCTGAATGAGTGGTCTACCTCAAGTACATTAGAGGTAACCCAGTGCCCCAACATGAGGGCAGGGTAGGTGTAGGGAGGGGAACTGTCAAACAGTTCTCTCATGAGACACGGAAGTGTCAACCAGAGAGTAAGCACTCTGGTCACGGTATAATCACGCCAACGTGATAGACACCAACTCAAGAGTAGGCTACTACTCTAAGCGTGTGGAATGAGCACGCAAAAGCCGAAGTACGCACAAGGTCCTTCCGCGTACTGTGTAATCAGCACGCGGAGAATCGTCAGACTGGGGACAGACTTCGTAGGGAACACATCGCTTAGAGTCGATGCGTATTTCTTTAGATGAGTAGATAGATTTAGCAGTAGGGCTAGGGACGACTAGTGATAGGAAGTTTCTGTGTATTTATGTGTGGTTCGTTAGAGACAGTTTTGTGCATTGATGTATTGTAAGAGCCAGTGGCAATAAAAATGTGTACTCAATTCCTCTCGTACGACTGACAAGTCTTTTTGTGTGGTGCGAGAGAAGTTATCCCATAATGCCTGTAGCATCGCTTGATGACAGACAACAAACTATATGAGAAGAGAACCTCAGGGTTGTTTAAATTAGAATATTAGGGGCATAAAGTAGTTGATAATATATTAATTGACTTCACCATGTATATCATAACAAAGTACCTATTGTGTGTGGCTATTAAGTCATGACAATGTAATTATTACAAATAGTGAATAAAAAAGAGGATATACATGCTACATTATAGATTACAGCTGTACAGCTGACCATATTTACTATACATGTCCAACACTAACAGCCACGGAGACTGCGATACAACTACTAGAAACACACAAATAAGAAAACTGACACATCAAATCACAGACATGTTGTATAGGCACAAATACAAAACATCAACAATATTTGTTAGAAATTCGTTAGAGACAAGAACAAATTAAACCAGTCATTTAACTGATAAAACAGACAGACGGAAATGCACTACACCTCCTTACACTAGAAAACACAACTGGAACAGCACCAACAACACATGTGCACTATTTAGACATTTGGTTCAAAATGGAGGATAGGCGGTTGGGCAGTTAATGCCTCTGGAGTGTTTATGCTTGTGGCAAACTTGTGTGTTGGCATTCTGGCAGCGTCCTTATGAAAAGTATACCTGTGCGGACTGTAGGTTTGTCGATACAGACTGTTCCACTTTTCACATGAGGCAGTGAGGAGCATTTTGTGTGATATTCACAGGCACAGGAACAGAACATTATGGGGACGACCCTTTGTCGTAAAGTTAGAACCGCGACTAACTAACTAACTAACTAACTAACTTTCTGAACTTGTACTGTTTGTACAGAGCTCTGTTGAGGACTACATCTCTAGGATGACACATTTTGACATCATCATCAGTGGTTAGGCTCCTGGTCACGCCTGACATCATCAGCGCTATTATCTGTATTCCTGGAAAATATATATATATATATATATATATATATATATATATATATATATATATATATATATATATATATATATATAGAGAGAGAGAGAGAGAGAGAGAGAGAGAGAGAGAGAGAGAGATAATGATCAATTACTATAAACATAGTTATATGCCACAGTTGAGGTAATTAATTTGGAAATGTTCATATGACTGTAATGCTCCGCTTTCTAAAATAATTAAACATTTCAGCATTTATGATATTGTGTTGCTATTTATTTGTTCACTAACTGTGTTTCCTAAGTGGGACAATCATTTTACTCAATGCTACTGCATGGTATTAGTGTAAATTAGTTTAAATGTGTGCAGTCTGGATAAGTAGAATTTCTGATAAGTAGAACACATTCCTTGGGACCATGTGACTTCTACTTATCCAGACTCAACTGTACTGGTTTCATGATGATGAAAACATTTTTGGCCATTCCTATTCTCTCTCTCTCTCTCTCTCTCTCTCTCTCTCTCTCTCTCTCTCTCTCTCTCTCTCTCTCTCTCTCTCTCTCTCTCTCTCTCTCTCTCTCTCTCTCTTTTTATTTTCTACTTGCTTCTGCCATCATCTGTTATTTTTTTTTTTTTTAATTCGCATATCCTTTTACAGGACATCGCTGTCAACAGCAGCATCTTTCAGCTGTCTGTTGATTTCTTGGCAAGATTACGCTCAGTAGTTTGCCATTGCTTTCTGAGCGGCCGGCTCAGTTATCCCGCAAGTCACCATCTGTTATTACATGTCTAAAATGAGATACACTTATTATTTTTTCATTACTCTTTACATTACTCTTACTTGTATTGTTAATACGCTTTTTTTCCTCACAGTCAATGTTGATAACAAAGAATTTATAACAAAACACTGTTGATTATAACACCTCATAGATATTGACCCAGCATTTGTAAAGTCTCCAATGCTTCCTATCTCACTGATGTATCCGCAAGGGATTTATTTTTACGTTCGTTTTACAGAACAGACATGACAATGGAGCAGATGCTTTCCATCAGCCATTTCTGATCGATCGCGGATCCCTCTGCAAATCCTCTTTTACGCGGCATTATGCTTCTTAGCTCTGATCTCATTAAACACTGACGCAATGAAAGCTTCAGTCTTATTAGCACCACAGACAAGGTTAAGAGTTGTCCTTGTCCCGTCTCTCACGTCCCCTTATAAGATGTAATTGTTCCATTGTTCGCAACCAGGAACTCAACGTTATATAAGGGAAATAACAGGTATGTTCCCGAGTTCGTGATTAATGGCGCTGCAAACCGCAGACATCGGCATAAATGTGCTATCCTGATTGTTTGTGCACCGTTACTGGTGTATGTCTGGAAGCTTTCAGGGCAAACCGCAGGAATAGTCAATAAGTAGTCGGATTTGTAACGAGCACGCTGGAGTTCTTTTGCATGGACCATAACGAGGAGCATAGCATAGTAACACTGTAACTAACATACGTGTCGTAAGAGGCGACTAAGTAGTATCGGTCTGTGTGTTACCGAGATCCATAGGGGTAGGAAAGAATAGTAACACTGTAACCTACCAAGTATATTGGAAAAGGTGACTAAGAAGCTTGCGCTTGTTTGTTAACGGAACCATATGGGCGAATAAAGAATAGGAACACTGTAAACTACCATACATGTCGTAGGAGACAACTCCGCATGAGTGTTAACCGAACGCTAACAGAAGCAAAGAATACTAACACTGTAATCCACGACCATATCGTAAGATTTGACTACGCAGGATTCTGCCTGTATGTTTGAGTGTTAACCGAACGCTAACAGAAGCAAAGAATACTAACACTGTAATCCACGACCATATCGTAAGATTTGACTACGCAGGATTCTGCCTGTATGTTAACCGGACGCTAACAGAAGTAAAGAACATTAACACTGTAACCCACCTCGTTTGCCGTAAGATTCTGCTAAGGAGTATTCCGCCCATGTGATAACGGGACTCTTAACAGATTATGTGCCAAACAAATAGTAGGTTTGGACCAAGATTACATTAAGGGAATTGCGAAGTATGGGTGTGTCAAAATTATGACTTCACAGTTGTTAATATGGTAGCAGACATGTTGTATTAAAACGCAATGACATTTCGTTGATATATACACCCATGGTAGCTACGGAATGTTCCTTCACACGATTATTCACCCCACGGCACGTAATCAGTTAAGGGAAGTAAAGAATGGTATCACGCTGTAAGCTATCATATAGGTCATAGGTGGCGGCACAGGAGGGTTGGGCTTCGGGCTGGTTTTACCATTCAGTAGAACAACTGTAACTGTAAAATCCAACCGATGATAAACAAGTTCAAATACACAGAAAAACGAACTTGGGGAGGACATGGACATAGCTACATGGGATTGCTGAAGATAGAAGGGTTGGAGTGAGTTCGTAGAAGGTATATGTCCCCATGATGAAGGAATACAAGATGAAAGAAGGTGAGGACGCCATAGGGTTATGAAGGTATACTTAACAATAGGCACGTTTACGGAAATGTAGGAGACAGTCTAGAGCGGTATAAAATCATGATGAAGTATGACAACCTTACATAAAAGAGTACACAGAATAAAGAACGGTTAACTCTTCATTTGCTTCCATTATCTCGCCTTCGATGGTCTCTAAGATGCAATTGAACTAGAACTTATCACTAATAAGCAGTTAGGTAACTTCCGTTCATTAACTTTCACAGATCTAACTAACGCTGCATGGACTATGTAATAAAACGAAAGGGGTTGTAATACAATGGATTCCTTCTTATTGCAATATACCTGGAAATTAAGATATCGACATATTAGCACATGAGTGTGGAAGACTAGCTCAGCCTGATATAGACATAGCCTATGACGATGCCAAGAGATGTATATGAAGGAATTATAGAACCAGGTGGATATCGGAGCATCCAGGTCACAGAAAGATCATGTATATTACCAGCTCAACAGAAAAGAGCAAGAAGACTATGGGGAGGCCACACTAGTCTGAAACACCACTTGTTTAATACACTAAAGATACGAGACACTGATGAATGTAACTGTGGAACTGGTAAAATTACAGGTGTACATTTATTGCAGAAGTGTCCAACATGAGCAGAAAAGAACAGTATGTTGCTCCATATGAGGACAAACTCTATGGGGATATCAACAAGTTGAACATTGATTGCTGCTTTCTTTGCATGTATCCATACAGACTAAGTTAGTTAGTTAGTTAGTTAGTTAGTTAGTTAGTTAGTTAGTTAGTTAGTTTGTTAGTTAGTTAGTTAGTTAGTTAGTTAGTTTAGTTAGTTAGTTAGTTAGTTTAGTTAGTTAGTTAGTTAGTTAGTTAGTTACTTAGTTAGTTAGTTAGTTAGTTAGTTAGTTAGTTAGTTAGTTAGTTAGTTAGTTAGTTAGTTACTTAGTTAGTCACGGTTCCAACATCACCGCAAAATGTCGCCCCATTATGCTCCGTTCCTGGGCCGATGAATATTACACAAAATCCTCCTGACTGCCCCAAGTGAAATGTGGAACAGACAGGAGTCGTGAAAAACCAACAGCCCGCGCAGGTATAATATGCACAATGCTGCTGCCAGAATTGCAACACAAAAGTCCACCACGAGAAATATAGTTCATCGTTGATGGAAACGGCAATCACTAGAAAACCAGCAGCCACACATTACTACATAAGGCAACCCAATTAGTTCAGAGACAGGCCAGCAGCCATTTTTCTGAATATGCAGTTCACGCTTTAAACAACCGCGGACAGATGTATACGCACTCCACTCGAAATTTACAGCTCACAGTGTCGCTCCACGCACTCAACTCCGTAGCAGGGCCACGGAACCATGCACTACCAGTCCAACATGAAGAAAATGCGTAAGCAACCCGTAGCCACAAGCATAAACACTCCAGAGGACCGCCTATCCTTCGTATTGGGGACCGGAAGTCTCAGTCAATACATATGACAGAGATATAGACTGGTTATAAAAATGCAGAGATTGAAGAGTACTAAGAACTGTGGCACCACATCTGCAAATAAATTACTGTGACGTGTATCTTTCTTGTGGCAACATACGAATGTGGGTCATGAACCATTTTTAAATCACTGAAGATGAAAATTGAGCTTGCGAGCTTAAATGTTGCCCAGAAAAAAGTTCTTAGAAAGACGAAAATTGCTGAAATTATACACGATCTGAACATCGAAGATCACTAATTTTATAAACAGAATAATGTCTCGGAAACTGAAATTGTCTAGCCATATATCAAAAGCCATTATCGTCATCAAGCGCCCTGCCAGCTGGCGTAGGCGTTCATGACTCTCTACAGATCTCGGTCTTTGATGATATTTCTCTCCACTGGACGTTATGAGAGTTACGTTCTGCAGTGGACTTGATACTTTATGGTGATTGCTTGTTGTTGGTGCATATGTGTGGCAAGCAAATAAGCAATGGATCCTTTCCCACGCCATGGGGCATATTAGGTATATGGTACAACGCACATAATTGTATATAGCAATTAGTTTCCCATCTGTGATGTGGTAAATATAACATTGTATATAGCAATTAGTTTCCCATCTGTCATGTGGTCACTATAACATTGTATATCGCAAATAGTTTCCCCATCTGTGATGTGGTCACTATAACATTGTATACAGCAATTAGTTTCCTATCTGTCATGTGGTCACTATAACATTGTATACAGCAATTAGTTTCCCATCTGTGATGTGGTCACTATAACATTGTATATAGCAATTAGTTTCCCATGTGTGATGTGGCCACTATAACATTGTATATAGCAATTAGTTTCCCATCTGTCATGTGCCAATTCCTAATTCCAATTTCCAAACACAAAAATTGCAAATTCGACCTCGTCTAACCTGCTTCATCAGCTGTGGTTATTGTTGAGGATCATGGTTTTTGTGGGTTTATTCACCCTAATTCTTGTCTTGTGAGTCCTATCTCGGACTGGTTATGTAGCGTTTGTGTCTGTGACGTCAGCAGTGGTCGGCGGCTATCCTTTGTGCTCGTCTTTGCTTGTGGTTTTTTTTTGTTTGTGTAGGCTCCTGGCTCGTCTGGCTGCAGTCCTTTTAAGGACTTTTCGTAATCCCACTCCAGCTGGGGGATCGGTCGGTGGCTTTCCTTTGTGCATGTTTCCTCTTGCTTTCTTTGTTGGTGCCGGCTTCTGGTTTGACTGGCTGCAGTCCTTATAAGGACTTTTTATTTGGTATTTTGTCTTCTCAATAGTGAAGTAACTGTAGAAGCTTTTCGATGTGATGTGCCTCCTTGCACTTTCTTACATTCCACTTCCCGCGTTTGAGTTGTTGTTGTCTTTTGATTGCTTCCTCCGAGCTCAGCCATGGGATGATTTCTCCGTCTTCAATGTAGTACCGCCATGGATATTCATCACCAGGTTCCATATGTGGAAGACATATTGTGTCTTTAAAGCAGGGTATTGGTTTCTTGTTTCCGTAGAGTTTCTTGTACTTCTCCTTTTTTTTCTATCATGCGCTTTCTGTATTCCTCGCACGTGAGTTCGTAGTGCCTCTGTTTCTCGGGAACCGTCATTTCTACTTCTGGCATCGGGACGTCCTCTATGCCGTCGTCAGGGTGCTCATCTCGATTTTCTTCTGATGTCTGGTGGGACATTGGCTTCCCTTTGAATGATTCTGTGGTTTAGTTTCCCATCTGTGATGTGGTCACTATAACATTGTATATAGCAATTAGTTTCCCATCTGTCATGTGGTCACTATAACATTATATATAGCAATTAGTTTCCCATCTGTCATGTGGTCAATATAACATTGTATATAGCAATTAGTTTCCCATCTGTCATGTAGTCAATATAACATCGGCCGCCTTTCCTTCTATATCCTGTCCTGTGACCAATTTTTTGCTGGGTCGACGGCAGAAACATTGTAAATAATACATTCCTCAACGAGATTTGAACATATACTCATGGGCTGGCAGGCAAGCAGGTCAGTTAGATTTAGGATCTAGATAATGTGAATAGCCTGTCAAGCGTACGGTAGGCGGTATGTCCAGGTGCAGTTATTACTTTATCAAGATAATGTCGATATTTTGCCGGCTCCCTGGCCGAGGAGTTAGCAGATTTCTCCGTTAATCCCGAATACTCTCGTGGTTGACGTGAGCTCAAGAGAATTATAAGTGGTTCGAGTTGCACCATTGACTTATCAGAGTATGGAGCCGGTCGCTTAGAAAGTCGTGGCGTGCTGATGAGTGTAATCTAGCCTAGGAATCAACATACAGCTGAAAGATGCTGGTGTTGACCGCAATATCCTGAAACAGGATGGAAACGCGGGGGAAAAAAATGTCGATATTTTGAGGACACAGTTTCGAACCGAAATATATCCATAACTTTCAACTGTTATATTGTCTAGTCTTTGCTCGAAACTCTATGTCTTTCCTTTATTTCTAAGGATGCCAACTAACACAAATGAAAATATTTATAGTGTTCTATGTAATTTCCCCTGGGAGATGGGCGTGGATTGTTCTCTGTCATATTTTGCAACAAATAGAGCTATTCCATATTTTCACATATAGTGCAATGTAGATGTGGACCGGTTTTCGCCCCCTTCTTAGATTAGTTCTCTTGGCATATCATCCTGTCCAATACAGGACCTCTCTGCCTGGCACTACGACAATTCCAGTATCCCACTCTTACATGGTTGAAATCTAGTCTCTCCACTTTTCGTCTTGTTCTCCTGGCGCCTGCTCTCCTATTTCTATGCCTTCTTCTGACACCATATCCTCGTCTTCTCCTCCTCACTCTCTCTTCGCTAGCCTCTGAAAGATGTGACAAGCGCAGAGCACGTGCTCCGTAGCTCCGGCGACGATTCCCGTGTTTAATTAATTCCATAAGCAAAGTTTGGATATTGCAGAAAACAACCGGTCACCCTAGCATTGCCTGCTTGCTAGGGAAGAGGCAGGGGATGTCCCGCAGGAGTCCATACGCCTGATGCCGCCCCGCACGCCTGCCAGACGTCCAACGTTCATGACCAGTTTACCCATGGCCATCCAGTTCCTCAGCACGCTGGTCCACCTTGAACTTGGGGGGTTTATATTTGGAGTTTTCCGTCTCCTAGATGGACTGCTGTCCAAAGCTAACGGGTTCCACCTACACGGGGGATTGGTTAGAGCGCCCCTGACTCCTTGGTAGGCACGTTTCCGAGCATATGAGGTATTTTCTAAGGAACTCAGATCACACCCTGAGATCCTGCCTTGCCCTTTGTGCCCACCGCCAGTTGGTCCACGGCTGCTTATTGGGTTTTCGCAGCTAACCTCTATATCTAGAGGCCGTTCCACGACCCGTCACCTGTGGGCGCGCTGGGTTGTGGATGGTCACCGAAGCTTTACCCAGCACCAGAGACACCCCAGTAGTGTGTATGCGTTACATCCTTGGTCTGCCGACTGTTGCTGGTAGGCTCAAGGTGATGCAGGCGAAAGCATACCTCAGAGTAGCTGCAGACACAGAACACCCGTTGCATGACGCGCTGGACGCAGTTAAGAGTCAGCGACTGATAAGAGGGAGATCATGGATGGCTTAGGCGGAGGATACGATCAGACAAGTGTGTATCTTGGAGAACATTAGGCAAGGAGAGGAGTGCCAGCGGAGAAGTCAGACTTGTGCAGAGTTATAATCACATTGACCCGGGAGTGCAGGGAGTGGCCAGCAGGGGCCACGGAAGTGGAAATCCAGCAACCAATTCAGGATAATGCTCGCTCGGGGGATGTGATTATCTACACAGATGGGTCGGTGTTGAGAGGTAGGAGAAGTGCCTAGGTGTTCTTAGTAAAAGCTAATGGCGACGTTTGGTGCAAGTGAGCCTGGCATACGATACCACAACATCTAGCTTAAGAATGGAGGTGGAGGCGGTCAGTGCAGCTTTCCGCTGGATGGAGAAAACGATACACACACATCGTGATTGTAACTGACTCCGAAAGCATGCTGAGGAAGGTGAGGACAGGCAAGCTTCGTTCAGAGTGACCTGCTTCGCTTCGGAGGTCACGAGTGTCAAGAATCGCCTGGATCTTTTCTCCGGGGCATGCCGGTGAGCTGGGGAATGAACAGGCGGACAGATTGGCTGGCTCTGCAAAATTTGGTGGAGTATTGATGCATGACAAAGCAGACGTGATTGCGGCCTTGTGGGAGCACGTGTACACCTCGGAGGAGCAAATGGATCACCATGGTCTGGCAAGAATGAGACAGCGAGGAGTGACGAGGGGATCTGGCCGACGCTCGACGCTCAGAGGAAAGGAGAGACGGACATATAATCAGATTGCTACTGGTACTATTGGTGTTGGAACTCTTCCCTGGCTGCTGAGAATGGAGACGGAGCGCTGGTGGGAATGCCCCGAATGCTGTGACGTCGGTTCCTAAATCAATCAATCAATCAATCAATCAATCAATCAATCATGTTGGTATATCATAACAGCCTAGTGACTTCCCTTCCTTCAGACTTAGTGTTGATGATCGTTCTTCCTGTAGTAAAAAGCTCTGGTTCTGTATACAGAGCCATATGGGAATAAAGACCCGGTGCAATGTAGTCGACCTTGTCGACTTTTAAGAAACTTTATTTTCTAGTTCTGTATGTTTGTTTTCGCATACATTGTCTGTGACGAAGTCCCCAGCTTCCTCTTCATCTTTTACTTAAATTGGAGTAAATTCTTTTTAAAACCCTTATGTAATTATAGAAGAATTTAATTTCGTTTTTATTCCTATATATCTATGTATAGACAGTACATGGCTATAGTTTAAAGTAACTCCTATTTAATGTTATTACTTTAATATGAAGTAATACGGTACATTAAGATCGGGGGAGAGGCTGAATTTACAAAGTAGTGTACCCAGCCAAATCTATAAATTTGGCTACGACTATTTCACAATTTGGTCGGCGAAATTACGACAACGAACTCCCTGGCACGACCACTTCCGGTCAGGAGAAAAATAGCTAAACTCGTTCTTTCGCAATCTAGACGTTGGGGTTGAAACATCTGCTAGTCGCTAGGCTCTATAAAATACTTTTAAAGTGTTAAGAGTTTTATCTTTGGCGCGTATTACGGCCATAAATATATTTAAAATATATTAGAGAGATACCTATAGCAGTTTTCGTACCCAAGTGTGGTCAGTAGATTAGAAGGGTAAGGAATAGTTATGTGTATCGATATAATATATTGCCGTGTGCGCCCGAGATTTCCGTGTGTAGTTAAAGTTGGAAACCGCCGATAATAGATTATTTTACCTAATTATTTACCATAATAATTATTTTACCGACTAAACTCGATCGCGTATATTATACTTCGTACAGGTAGTTTACTAAGCACGCAGGGTAAAGGGTAAAACGTAACTGTGTAGAAAATTACCTTTACATGAGGTTTAGAGAGGTGTAGACGATTTGAGATAGTTGTAAACTTGATAAAGTCGGATAGAAACCAAATTTTCGATTAGTCCGTATAGCAGTAGACTAGGCCATACTAATCGAGCAGTTAGTTTAGGAAATAACATGAGGCAGTTCCTAGTGATGATATTTCGAGGATGTGATAGTGATTGCGAATACTTAGAGATAATAATGAATATTTCGATGCGGCGAAAATAGGAAATCTTACTAAACACGAGTACGAATGTCAAATACTAGCGTGGTAGATCCTAGGCATGTTCGTTAATTCTTATCGGTGATTTCTCACCAATTCGCAGTCCTGTTCTTGCCTGCCACTCCATTAACTTTCACCCTATCATATTCTATTATGATAATTACATAAACTGTGTATTTTAAAATATACATTATATAGAATCATTATTAATTCTATGCTAGGAATATAGCTTCAGAATTTGACCATAAATAGCTTTAATAGGTAATCTGTTTAATAGATTGTATATGTATCTATCTCTAGGTTACTTTGTAATTATTGTATTTTAATAATATAATTATGATATGCATTATATGATTATGTTTAATTATTACTGAATACTTATTACATTCACTTATAAGAAAGCTTAGAATGATTTTATTGAGCTGTTTTCTTAGGTCAGTGTTTTACTATTTATCCTCGGATAGGGAATAATAGGGAGCAGGGACAGATAGCTCGTGCTATTTTGTTTCTGAAAATTGTATGAGATGTAATCGGCCATCAGGAACAATCCATGGCCGATGCTTATCGATGTCTCGACAGAAGAGTCAACTGCTCTCGCTGTATATATTTCACAGATTTGACACCTTCAGCGCCAAGCTTTAGATGCGCCAACCTGTGTGACATTGTGAAGCATCACTCACCATCTCACTTATGCCTACTAAATACGAGTTTACACGCACTGTGTAAGCCGGAGAACCAGAAGATAAGTGACCAAACTTACCGTTGGCCACCACCACCACCATCTACATGCAAATAATACCAGCTTTGTCAGGCCATGTCAATGATTAAACTATAACATTTGTAGTCTCTAAAATTTACAACCGCTAGTTGTTACCTTAATTAGTACCCTTAGTCATAGTAGAGTGAGAAGTTACGAAAGTTTGTCGCTGTTATATATTTTACTCTGTCTTTCTCCGTGTCGCTGAGAGTGATTAGAGTTTGGGGGCTCGAGCTTTTTATTTCAGGCACGTAGCTAGACAACCTTGGCAGACTGTCTGTATCAAACCAGTATAGTTGTACGCCATTCCTGTCTGCCTGAACACTGCCAGAAGATTAGACTTGTTCTGGGACCTTTACTCCGTCTAGAATTACGAGCTATTCAGTCTTGTCTTCTCCAGGGACTTATTTTTCTATTCTTAGAAAGTCTATCCGCAGCAACTTTGATAGATTCCTTATCATCGTAGCTGACGCTACGCTACATTGTCTGTGATTTTTGTCGTTAATACATAGATTTCTCTACAGTACTATTTCCATCTTTCTAACATATCTTTGATTTCCTTAAAGTGTTGTCATTCTTGCCATTGATTAATGCTTTGATGGTCAGAATTCTCATATTATTGTTTTTATTCCCGTTAACAATTTCCCTCATCTTGTTCTTGCAACTGAAGATACTCTATTCTTGTGTAAGTTTCATTACAAACTGTTTCTTCTCGTCTCTGACGGTACAATTGATTTTTCTCAGTAAGGTTATGAATGTGGCAGTATCTTTGGGCTTTATTTGTTTTTCTTTCTTCCTATACCCTGAAGTTTCCTCTATCATATAGCTCTGCTTGTTTTTTAAAAGATGTGTAGTGTTGATAAGATGAGAATATCTTTAACTTACGATTAGTTCATCAGGGTCACGTTTTCTTGTACAGCATTCAACGCCACAAATTTTGTTTTCTTATTTCAATATTATGTTCAGGTGAGATATAGCTTAATTCAAACAGCATTGGTCATGTTATGTGGACCACTTTCGGCAGTTTCTATCTTGATAGGTGTCATAGTTAGTCCATGATCTTTTTGCAATCTGCTAACGACAGTGTTATTGTAGATGTTACACATAACCTCCATTTTTTGTGTTAATATGTAATCAATTTCGTTCCTGTAACAATAATCCGGTGAGGTCCAAGAGAAAGGCCTTCTTCGGTATTGTCAGAATAAGGTGTTTGTAATTAAAAGGCTCTTTCTAAGGAAAACTCCATTAATTACCCTCCTATCTCACCGACTCTGTGGTGAAGGGAGTTACGGATGCAATACACAATCCCGCATACCATGTTTGAAACACAGCTGCGGGCGATTTGGAAGTAGATCTCCTTGCTTTGGTTCCCCATACACAGGCATGAGTGCTGGTCGTTCAGAAAGCAATGATAAACTAATGAGCGTAAATTTGCCAAGAAATCATGATCAGTAACAAAATGTTGGAGTTGACTGCAACGTCCTGTCAAGGATATGCAATTAAGTTTTTAACTTTAACTCTCTCACCAAACGGACCTCGTTCCTTGCCATCATCTTCCGTTATTTCAACTCGTCGAAACCCCCTTCCTCGATTATCATGACACTTTTTCGTCTGCACGGTTTTTAATATCTCTTGTAGGCTCTTGTAAAATTCCAGAATGTTTTCCACGTTTAATACAGTTGTTGATGCATAAGCTTGTACAATTGTGATATTCTTGTTTCCTTGTCGTTACTTCTAATTGTGAGGAATGGATTACTGACTGAATTGTAACCAAGAAGTAAATCACTGACTGAGTTGTAACCAAGAAGTGGATCCCTGACTGAATTGTAACCAAACAGTGGATCACTGACTGGAATGTAAACAAAAAGTGCTGGAGAAGCTTTCTTAGTCAAAAGAAAACCAACACGATTCTATCCACATTTTTATGTCCACGAATTTATGAATCTATCTACAGTGTGGGTAACGAAATGATCTTGTCCCATCCGTCTGTGTTATAAAACTGTCAGTTTATCAGATGTATTTGTACTGATTCATTCTGACTTCTGACAGGTCTTTCTGTCCTTGTTGTCGTCATTAGCCCGTTGCCAGAAAATACAACTCTCTTACCGTCGGGATTTTTACGTCATGTCTGCGACCCTTATTCACTCTGTGTTTGTCTCCAGTTTGCTTTTATGATATTTTTCTAATGAGTATCGAGTTCCTTGCGATGCATAATATGGTAGTTTCCCTTTACTTTCCACATTACATGTATATGGACTACGTCTTTGCCTTTAACAATTTTTCAGGTTACTATGATCAATGGGCACCCAGGTCTATTTGTTGTTTACAAGACAAATATTCTGAATATGTTCCACTTTTGAGCCTGCAGCCATGCGTCCTTCAGCGTCATTTGTGAACGCTCCTTGATGTCAAGAGTGCAGCACTATCTGGATCGTCTATTTGTCAGTTGTCTATATGCTATCCCTTCGAAAGCTATGTTGGTTTGTGTATCCAACAGACTACTTTATTTTTATTTATTTTTTAAACCGTGTACTTCCGTCCACCTAAGCGTCCATTCATAGTGGTTTCAAAGTCAGATAATAGATTTGTCCATGCCAACACCGTTACACTTGTCAATTTTGTTTTAATTGAAGCACATTCGTATTCTATATTTGTGTTCACTGTTTTTAAAAAAAAATTAATTAGTATCGCCTGCCAGCTGTAGCTGATACCAAGGGAATAATGTATAGTGTTCATTTCGTGTTGTCCTTTGTATTGTCTTCTTTACCAATGTGCGTTCCTTTGGTGCTATATGCCATTGCTTAATTAATGCTTGATCCCTCCCTAAGACACGAATAAATACCAAAGAGTGTATCGGGATACTGACGAAGGAGTAGCAAGGACAACACCCATAAAGCAAGCATGCGCAGACTTATCAATAGAGATATAAATGAAATTAATGAGAGCTGCACAAGACAGACAAGTGTGGAACAGAATGACCATAAAGCTTGTAATAGCTTCCTTTCAGACAATATACATTTGTGTTTGGAATAAAAATCCACTTACTATTTCTACCTCTTACCACAAACCTATCAGTGTATATGGCTGTATGGTCAGGACGTAGTTTTTCTTCTATCTGCTGTTGCTCCGACATATTTACGTATAAATCTATGCCATGTTTCATTGTTAGCTGGCATCATGGCCCATTCTTCTGGAAGCACTTTCTGCCCATTTCCAACACTTGCCAGGTTGTGTCTTCAGCTTGTACCCCCAAGGTCTGCCTTTCTTCAACATATATCCTTGGTATCATGTACAGATTTGTACAGCCTGGAGCACCATGTACCTATCATATATGGATGGCAAGACCACTTATATACGAAAGGAGACGAAGCCTTGTTACAAACCTTTGAGAACAAAATTTTAAGACGCATCTTTGGACCCATTAGGGATACACAAAGTGGAGAGTGGAAAAGAAGAAGTAACAAAGACATTTATGATCTGTTTAAGTCCCCGCTAATCACTGGTATCATGAAGGCTAATAGACTACAATGGCTGGGGCATATAGAAAGAATGGAAGATAATAGGGAAACAAAACTCGCTTACACTCAGGAAATAAATGACCGTAGACCCCGAGGTAGACCAAGAAGGCGGTGGAGAGATAATACATGTACAGACCTACAAGCACTTGGAATCAACGACTGGCAAGAGAAGGTCCACCAGAGAGACGAATGGAGACGGATTGTATTTGCAGCAAAGAACCTCAATGGCTCGGAACGCTGAAGAAGAAGAAGAAAGACCACTTATATGTTGTAAACATATAAATGGTGTGTCCCTCGTGCAGACAAGAATGGCTCGCATGGTCTCAGTTTGTATGCGTTCTAGCTTTATCAGCTGACTATAAGATATTGTAAGTACTCCCACACCATACTCCTCCACTGAGACGATCAGATGAAACGACCAGTAAAGTGTGGACAGTATTATGTGCTCTATGCCCGCTGCTGCCCTTACTTTCGTAGCACTGAGTGCCTACTTGGTCTATTTCACCACCTCAAGAACATGATCCTTGAAGGACATGTTTCTATCAAACAATATTCCAAGTACTTGAGGTATTCTCTTTATTAATACCACCGCCGTTTATTGTGATATCTCTTACCCCCTCTGTGACAATTCAATTTTTCAGTGTACACCATCGTACAGATTCTCTGTCTGGGTTGATAAGATAACATGTTTCCTTGCAGTACTGGTTAACTGTGTCAGCAACCTACAGTTTGTTTTATTTAAAAGAAATAAAGAAACAAATAATTCAGACGAAATTACAAGAAAATTCAACAATAGAGTATCCAAAAGTCGAAGACATATTCATAAAAGGTAAATTTTATTATCATTTTGATTAGTATCATCAATATAAAAAGCACCGGAAAACCATGTTAGGTTGTATAAAAAGACGAGTATTGCATTTCTGGTACTCAAAATTATCACATACTTCTCAGCATTTACTTAAATAATATTATACAGATGTGGTAACACTCTCAACCATTATGGATTACGTTAAATAAGCTTAGTACTGAGGCAATGGTGGGTTAGGGCCTCAATTTAAGCCCTCTTTTGATAAGGGCTTTTCTGTCTAACCATTTACTGTTTAGGCTGCATCCAGTCTTGAAATATGCACAAGGCAACACTGGAAATAAGACAATAAGAAAGTGAATTGGCCACTTCACCGTATACCCTTTAGCCCTGGTGTATATGATGAATACCACTTCACATTCTAACGACAGTATTTATTGATGAAATTCCTTATCAATTTGTCTCATAGTTCAATACGTACTCCACTAACCCAGCCTGGCGCTCTACGCCAGCTTACGTACCAGGTGTTGGTTCTTCCAATCACGCTTGATTCAAGGTAACATAACAGGTAGCACAAGGATTCAGCTGTCAATCCCATACTGCAGGATTCCATTTTCTTTCAGACCTTAGTCTCGTAAAGTGGAGACCAGTTGTAATGGTAGTTGTATAAACAGAAAGTAAGCATTCATTCAGTCTTTCGGTGCTATCATCGTAACTATACAAGGCACATTGTATTTAAGTCTGCGTTTCTACGCTTCAGTTTGTGTTCCTTTAAAATCTGCCTCTCCTGTATAAATGCTGTATGTTCTTTCTTTCTTTCTTTCTTTCTTTCTTTCTTTCGTTCTTTCTTTCTTTCTTTCTTTCTACCCTTCTGTCTAACTGTGTGTATTTGTCTCTCATTGTTTCTTATTACTTTCACCCATTATTTCTTGTGTTCTCATGTTTACTCTAAATTTTATTCAACACTAACCACACAGATGAAAGAAAACTGGGTAGTGATAAGTATGTTTAGAAAGTTCCATACGCAGAAAATAACAATACAGAGGTATCACGTCAAATTGCGTGGCTGATAATCTGCCTGGTTTGGGGTCACCGCTGACCAATGCATCTCTTCACCTACACGTTTATGGCAGCCATTAGTCTGGCTTAACATGATCGCAGATATGACATCGTCTGCTGAGGACCCTGTTCTCACATGGAACATTGTTTGCTGAGGGCTACCACCTGTGCACACTGTAAGACTGCAAGAGAGTCACAGTAATTTCCCATTATGACAGCTGATAGACCGCCCCAAGTCTTGCCTTCGTCGCTTGTAGAACTCGCTAGATGACTTCAGTCCCCATGTCATGTCCTTGTTCCCTGTAGAACTCTATCTAAGGATAATATAACGATAGCAGTCACCCCAATAAATTAATTCTATAACGATTGAGGACACACCTGTCTATTGTAACCAGTTATTTCATTACTAGGGTACACCTAATTCTCATCAAACCAAGACATATTCTTGTTAATGGAAAGACAATACAGCGCTTGTCATATGACAGTACATGTTGTGGTAAACCCACTTGTTACATCACAAGACAATAAATAATAGCCATTTTTATGCAGCGACATCATTGAATAAATTTACAACATATTATTAACATTCTAAACAGGTGAATGTTTATCACAAATAAATATAAATAGAACACATCGGCTTTTAAGCAATGACAATTAAATAAATAGCTGATAGTCATCAAATGTTTTCAAACTGTCATGCGCACGATCTTTCCAATCAGTTAGATGGCGCCTGAATTGTCTGGAGTGGGTTGGTAGTCTCGTGAGTCCACGATTTTGAACCTGAACTTTGTGCGAGTAAAACGGGTTTACATGCGTCACTGTATCAGTTCGGCAGAATATGGGAATTCATTGCCAGAAGTCGAAGGCTCAAAAACAGGATCTTTACCATTCAACGTGGTCAGATCTGTGACCTGGTGTTGCTTGGAGTAGTGCATTATTGCTTCGGTATGAGGTTGCTTAGAAGTTCACAGGTCAGCGTGAGAAGAAGCGACCGATGATGTTAACCTTCTTCTTCCTGAACTTCAGTGCAGAGAATACAACATGCTCGAACACTTCTTTCAAGCCGTCTTTGCTTTTAGCTGAACACTCGATGTAGCAGTCGGCGCCAATAGCTTTGGCCATTGCCTCACCTTCTTCTGTAGACACGTCTTCTTCGTTGCCGTTTCTAAGATCAATTTGTGTGCCGACAAGTATGACAGGTCTTCGGCGCTTAGTGTGTCTCTTTATCTCGGGGATCCAAGAGTTACAGACGCTGGAGAAGGAACTCCGGTCTTTGACAGAAAAGCATAGAACCAGCACTTCGCTTTCTTTGTAAGTGTATGCCCTCAGGTCTTCAAAGTCACTCTGAAAAGATAATAGTAAATATTCCGTTAGTTAACAGCTGAGACTAATCCTCATGTATTGTATAAATTCAAAGTTGTAGCGTGGATGCAAATTATGAAAACGCAGATAACAATGCAGACGCAAGATAACAAATAACTGACATATTATTATTATTAGAAAACAGTATCGACCCAGTTACCAGATCTAAAAACAGCAAAGAAGCCTAAGTGATTTCTATATTTGGATGCTGTCCGATAATAAGGAATTCTTAGTAAGGTTTTTTCTTTTACTGAGAATTTCTGTTAAATGTTACACTTTTTATACATGTGTGTCGTATCTTCTTCTTCTTTTTCTTCTTTTTCTTCTTCTTCTTCTTCTTCTTCTTCTTCTTCTTCTTCTTCTTCTTCTTCTTCTTCTTCTTCTTCTTCTTCTTCTTCTTCTTCTTCTTCCGAATGTGCCTGGTTTGCAGCAGACATTGTCGATTATGGTTTCTCGATCATTTCTGTAAAAGTAAAGGATCCCTTTCAGTGCCTTAAGGTGCAATAGCCACATAGTGATAGATCCCAAATGTGTATCACTCTGGCTACATTTACTTCCACATACATTTCCTGGTACCCAGTTTAGACTAGGCCGACCTAGAAAACATCTACCTTGATACGGATTCAAACCCATGAGCACGGAGCCTACAGGCGAGCGTCTACGCTATCCCCGCTCTCTCCCAATCCTCTCGACCAACAGCTATTTCAATTACACTCATCCTACTGATAGTATGATTTCTGAAAGCCGCGACCGTCCAATATCCAGCACGTTTGTGTGGCTAAGTTTTCAAATCCCTTCGAGACTTGGATTTGTTTTCATTGACCCACGCTCGCACATTGACCCAGCCTATAAATAGTACCGGGAATTTCATGGGAAATAAGCTTCGCCGGCGTGATATTGAACATGGAGTGTCAACTGGTCTATAAATACGGGATGTGCATCATATACTTATTATGCACAATGGGGTGAAATTTAGCGCTTCGCTTACGTTAATTCAAATGTTTAAAGGTGTTACGAGCGCAGTTTGTAATCTGCCATACCACCTTCGCGAAACACAGCTGCGTTGGTTTTTTTTTAATGAAATGGTATGGGTGCCGGTCGTTCAGAAAGCAATGGCAAACTACTGAACGTAAACTTGCCCAGGAATCACGAACAGCCAAAGAATGCTGGGTTGACTACAACGTCAGTAAAGCAACTAACTTTTTGTGCCTTCAGCAATTATATTTCTCCGTTGTTAGCTTCTCATCCCCATTTGTATTTCCCACATGAGGTTAATTTTTACTGTTCCATCCATAAGCCTTAAAAGTCAGTTCTATTTTTTCTTATGGCTATTATAATTAATCTTATAATACTTGTATCACTCAATGCCTTACACGTGTGTTTTTGTGCACGGAATTTTCAAGAACCACAGCTCCATAGATACTTTAACTTCACAATAAAAAAAACAAAATAAGTAGATCTTTCTGCAGAAACTGTGGCGAAAGGGTACGGACTGAGTTCGTTTTCCCTCATGCCTCGTTCGAAACACAGCTACAGGCTATTTGGCAGCAAATGCTCCTTGCTTTGGTTTTCAGAAGATGGTATAAGTTCCGGTCGTTCAGAAAGTAATAGCAAACCATTGAACGTAAACTTGCCAAGAAATCACACACAGCTAAAAATACTGGTATTGACTGCGACATCCTGTAAAGGATACGCAACCGACGTTTTCTGCAGATATCGCTAGTGTGTTACTGGAGTCCCATAATCAGATAATAGTGACACTGTAACCTGTTGTGCATGTCGTAAACGGCAACTAGATAGGGTTGGCGTAAAATTAGCTACCTAATTAAGTAGAAAACTCCAGCAATAAATCATCATCATCATTATGTGCCATGCAGATTAGCTCTGGCATGCATGTTGCGCATGTAACACGACAAGTCTAATGAGGTAGATAGGCACAGGCCAACCTTCCTGAGTCGTCTCTTACGACATACACAATAGGTTACAGTATTGTTGTTCTTCGCTTCACTTATGACGCCCGGTAACACACTGGCGTGGAATGTCTTAAACTATAAGTAATTAGCATAGTAATAAATGTATGTATTTACCTGGCCTGCAGTGTCAAAAAGGCTGATGATGAAATCCTGGCCACCAACTTGGAGAGGCACTGAAATCGATAAAATGGAAACAATTAACTATCAATCGTTGATTAAAAAACAAACAAATACAAATAATACACGGTGTGTAACATATTCAAGTAACGAACTAAAGGGCGTATTCACACACCTTAAGCGCATATGGCATATGGTTAAAAACATATTTTTATACACCAATTCACACTCGGTGAATGATATGGTCGAATCACACTGACCGCCTTTATGCCCCAAGACATGTTCTGGTGGTACAGTACCATAACATCAGTGTGATATCAGTGTGATATCCAGCAGGTGAACTAGAGGTAAAAGCCTCTACACCTCCAGCCTGATGTCTGTTATCTAGTCATATGTTCCACAGTAACAGTCCCGGCAAACATCAGCGGTTGTAGAAATAGAGTAAATGAAAGTTGAGATAGTGCACCCAGCGATCTGTTCATTCACAGAGTCAGTCTCTAAGTAAATATGGAGAAACTCTTTAACGCCTTGAGACATGCTGGGTATATGATGTTGACCCTGCATTTGGATAATGTGATTAACATCACCCCATCGCCTTTACTTCCCTGAGGATTTCCTGGTACCCCGTTTAGGTTGGGTCGAAGTCAATTTTTAAAATTTTCGCCTCTGGAGGAGGGATTCGAGCTCAGAACATGTTATATTATTATTTATTTTCCATCTATTTACATTTGCCATATTCATATTTCTCTGTCTTCTTCTGCCTCTCTTGCCTTGCATATTTCCTAGTGTCCTATAAAATGCAAGTGTTTTTTTTCCTTATGGCGATCACTATACTACGGATGCCCCTCCAAACCTTAGTGGGCTCGCCACAGGTGACCAAGGGAAGCAACAAGTAGAATACAGGTATATCGCTGATGCTACCAACTCAACAATATCGTACCGTTTTCCATTAAAAAAAAAAAAAAAAACATAGTCAGATGGACAAACTCTTCAACAAACATGAATGCAGATAACGCGTGTCTATTTGTTTTATTGATTAATGTTGTTTTCTGTGTGGTTTTTCTCGCTACTTGCGGTGCACTATTTCTTTCACTTTACTATATACAAGACAATATGTGTGCAAGCATGCCAAATGTTCAATCAACATGTTGTAGGTAAGAGTGGTTTTGCAAAAGACGACTACAAAATACGTTGGACATTAACATAAATGTATTATTACACACTAAGATTGAAAATACCATTAGCAGTCAAAAATGGATTACCTAGATGTGTGGAAAGAGGCTAATACATAAAAACAATGCTCATCGATATCAGAACCTTTCAGCCAACGTGTGTGATCAGGCCTATGAAGCGAACTATACTGTGACATCAAGAAAGATATATGGCGAGAGAGAAAGTATCGAGGAAATATTGTTACCATGCTATTACCGAACATGAATAAATGAACTTTATTGGTTGTTCGAGAGCTTTGAACTCGACAGAATACTGCATGTGGATCAGCTTTCCTTGTTACTATTGTCCCTCGTCATCAGACGAACCAACTCCGACGTTTCCGGTACTTGTAATTTGCGTCCTCAAGTCAACGAAGAGAAAGTCAACGTTTAAGTCTAACAGACAAATGTAATCAAAGAACTCACTACTTTACCATCACTCATTGGAAGTTTAAGTTCAAATGCTCTTAATCTTTTGGATAAGCAACTTCCAATACATGACTTGATACATTTTAGTCGAGATATCGGGATGTGGAGAAGGATGGTCAGCTGTTGATTAAGATGTTGATGACAATGATGATGACGATGATGATGGTGGTGGCATGGTTAACAATGAGTTCAAACTTCAAAAATTACTCACCAGGATAATTATCGAAGACTGTTGCTGTGTAATCATCCGTAAAAGATTTCTCTGTGTAAGAGAGCGTGAGGCATGTCTTCCCGACCATACCGTCGCCCAGCATGGCACAGTGGACATGCTTGTCAGTGACTTCAGCCATCTTCATGATAGACAGGCTTGGGTTGGAATTGTGAGTATAGTCAAAGTATTGTCCACGCTGAAGGCACAACACTTGTTAGGATAGTTTGCAGGTTGTCTCAATTAACAAAACGTGAAATTGAACTGTAACTTAATCCCGAAGAGATAAATCTTCAAGACTAGTATATAAATGTTGGTGACAATCGAAGCGACCGTCTCGTTTATATACCATGGCCATGAAGAATGAGAGTGGGAAAGAATGAAAGCGCTGGCCAATAGAAATATTCCATGTCACAGACCGCAAGATCGATGGCGATTCTGGCCTGAAGCGCGGGTGATTGTTGTTGTAGAGGCGGTGTGGGCATGGCATCTGGCATCACTTGTTAGTCCCTGTGCACCGGTTTATGATGAAAGTGATATCATCATCGTCAAGTGCCATGCCTGCTGGCGTATGCGTTCTTGTCTCGCCACATATCTCGGTGTTGCTGTTTTGGATCAACACTGAAACTGATATTCTGCATGCCACCGTCTAAAGCCATCCAGCATCATTTCTCTTGGTCTGTCTTTACCTCTCTTCCCCTCGATCTGTCCAGTTCTCCAATGCCCCCTTATAATCACATGTTCAAAGAAAGTTGCTTGTGATATGGCGCCAGTAAATAGCTTTCGAAACTGCATGTCCATTACAGGACACAACGTTGATGTTATAGGCAATTTTACTTTCGGTAGCTTGCCATTGTTTTCTAAACGATAAGTCAAGGTGTAGGTAAGCATTCGGTGTGCCGATGCCGAGGTAGTGTGTTCAACGTCCACACAGTGGAACTAACATTTTGACTTCTCGTCCCTGACTTGGGGACGTCAATTACAAGTATCTCTGAAGTCGTAGTGGGTTTGCCTTATAGCGATGGACACTGGTAATAGGGAAAGCTAATCTACACGTAAAATTCAGGCCAGTGCTACTAGAAGTAGTTTGCATTCAAATCTAGCAAACGCAATAAAACTCCAAATTAATGCAGATGTAACTCTTGAACCTCTTACCTCACTATTAACACACCGGAAGTTTAAAAGCGAGCGCTCTTATCTTTTCCACAACCTCGACGTCTAATAATTACTTTTATAGGTCTTTACTAGCACTCATTGAATGTGTTGGGAAAGAATAGATGTCGATGCGTGTTAAACTGGCAGATGTTTGAAGTAATTCAAAATATAATACCATCACATAAACTGCAGTAGTGTGTGAAGAGTGAGGTGTTAACTGATTCAGTCCCAAACAACAAGTAGATTTTGACCAAATATTGTAAACAATTTAATTAACAAGTAATAAAACATAAATTCCGTTTTAAAGAGCATTGAAGTTGCGTGAGATGCGACGAAACAAAACAAATAACACGATGACACAGGTATGGCGATATATCGTCCTCCTGCCCAAATGGGAGGTCACATTTGGAGGTATATTATCCTTCGACACTGGTGCAGTTAAGGAATACTCATTCATGACATAATCATTGTGGGGAGATAACTCTTTTCCGCGAGGCTTTTCCTCCACACACTATTTCTGGAATATTCTACAGAAACAATGAACACACCTGTGAAGACGCTGTGTCGCACAGGAACGGAACTTGTTTGCAACGTCACTTAATTAAACTCTTTGACTTCGTAAACCAATAACCAAAGACTTCTACGACCCCTAACGGCACAGAACTGTGAAGGACAAACGAAAAAGGAATGAGAGTAGAGAGAGTGAAAGAGTCGCAAGAATGAATGGTACCAGAGACCGACAATTCCATGTAACATCAACAAATGATGTATGACTCCAAGATGACTGTCAATGCACCACATTTAATCTAACACTAAGAACAATGATGAGACCGTCATGATATTGCACTGTTAGCGATGTCTCGCTGCATTTAGTCAGTCCATATCTTAATATTTGCCGTTGAATAATCAGTGTGATAATCCCTAAGTCATTCCAAAGTGAAACTGTCCTATGTGACGATCAGTCAATCAATCAGTCAGGTGCTGACTCTGCAATGAAGGTTGGCTGCAATGGATCTCCAACATTGTCTGTCTCTCGCCTTGACTGTACATTCTATCAGGCTGATGTTCGTCCATCTCTTGATGTTGTCCTCCCACTTGTATCGTTGCCTACCTCTTGCTCGCTTGCCCTCAACCTTGCCTTCCAGTATTGTTTTTATAAAAGTATCATGTCTTTAACGTGGCCAAAATATTTCATTTGTCTCCTCTTTATTTCGTTCATAAACTCTCTCTTCATTCCCAGTTTTTCTAGAACCTCTGCATTTGATTGTTTTTGTTTCAATGAAATACGACCTATTCGTCTGTATATCCACATCTCCAGGGCTTATATGTTTCAGAAACCAAGGATTAAGGTGTATGGTGACAGTCTTTAATAAGTACCACATCGTGCAACAGTTAGTAGACGAAGTGAGCAAGGAAAACAGCTGGCAGTACGTTAAGTGCGCATGGAGCGACTCATACGCAGGTCCTTGGGGAAAAGGAAAAAAAGAAAAGAAACGAAAACACAAAGCATTGATAACGCCGAAACCCTCAAGAAAACAGAAGGAAGGAAAGATAACAAAGCAATTTTAAATAATGGTAAAATCATAGCTGCTTAAGTCATCATCTCACTTTAAATGCTGGACAAGGTCCGATGTTGTTGTCCCGACCTGGCGACCAGAAAGCTGTCTGGAATTGTGATTACATTTTGTAAAGGTAGGGAGGGCATCAACCCTTGCGGAGAGACCAGGTCACATTGATTCCTGGTTACAAATGGGGCATAATTTTGAAAAGTTCTGAATATTACGATTACTTTGATGGATCGCTGCAGGCAAGTTGGCAACATCCAGACCAGTATGAGCAGTAATGGATTAGCATTACATTATCAGTTGCTTGCTACACATGATTATGGTTGGGTCTGATGCTGTTCACAAGATATGCCATTCGCCGGAAGGTTAGTTAATTTAGTTGTATATCATTTACAGGACCTAGCGGACAACTCCAGCATTTTTAACTGTTTGTGATTTCTTGGCAAGTTTACGTTGAATAGTTTGCCATGCCTTTCTAAACAACCGATACTCATACCATTATATGGCAACCAGCGCAAAGTGGTCTGCTTCCAAATCACCCGCAGCTGTGTTTCAAACGCGGAATGTGGTATTACGAATTGTATCCATAACTCCTTCGCCATAGAGCCCTCACGGGAAGGCACTACAACTTTATTGCAAGGGCCCATGAGTTAAAGTTTACATACATAACTGTAGATGACGTTGCTTCTTGTTGATAGTGAATTTCTAGAATATAACCTCTCAAGTAGACATGTCTCCATAGTAATGCATTATCTCTGTGTTTATGTTTCGACAGAGTTTTCTATACGACAGTCTTAGTGCCTGTTGGTATATCCAGACTGGGACACTGCAACTTGGTGAAACCAACGCTCTCAAGACACTAAAACTTTGGTATCACAAACTTCTAAGCAAATTACATTCCGATGAATCCAACCACCTCCAGACACTACGACCTAGTGAATTCTACTACATCCAGAAACTAAAACCTGGTGAATCCAGTTCACTCTGGACACTAAAACCTGGTGAATCCAACCTTCTACAGACAATAAAACCTGGAGAATCCAAATCTCTCCAGACACTACAACCTGGTGATTCCTGCTATCTCCAGACACTAAATCTTGGTGAATCCAATCATCAACAGGCACTAAATCTTGGTGAATCCAATTATCAACAGGCACTAAATCTTGGTGAATCCAATCATCAACAGGCACTAAATTTTGGAGAACCCAACCATCCCCAGACACTAAAACATGAGGAAATACACCTCTCTTCAGACACTTAAACCTGATGAATCCAACTATTCCAGACACTAATACTTGGTGAATTCCACCACCACTATACACTAAATCATGGTGAATCCCACCACTTCTATACACTAAACCGTTGTGAATCCCACCACCTCTGTACATCAAAATGTGGTGAATCCCACCACCTCTACACACTAAAACTCGGTGAATCCCACGACATCTATACACTAAAACTTGGTGAATCCCACGACATCTATACACTAAACCTTGGTGAATCCCACGACATCTATACACAAAAACTTGGTTAATCCCACGACATCTATACACTAAAACGTTGTGAATCCCACGACATCTATACACTAAAACTTGGTGAATCCCACGACATCTATACACTAAAACATGGTGAATCCCACGACATCTATACACCAAAACGTGGTGAATCCCACGACATCTATACACTAAAACATGGTGAATCCCACGACATCTATACACTAAAACTTGGTGAATCCCACGACATCTATACACTAAACCTTGGTGAATCCCACGACATCTATACACTAAAACTTGGTGAATCCCACGACATCTATACACTAAAACGTGGTGAATCCCACAACATCTATGCACTAAAACTTGGTGAATCCCACGACATCTATACACTAAAACTTGGTGAATCCCACAACATCTATACACTAAATCTTGGTGAATCCCACGACATCTATCATTATCATCAAGTGCCATGTAGACAAACATGGGGGTCATGGTTTGCCATCTCACCTATGTCTCGATTCTGGTCTTTGATCTTGTCTCGTTCATGTTATGCTGTCAAACCATCAATGTATTTATCCCTTTGTCTTCCTCTTTCTCTCTTCCCATCCTGTTTGCCAGTTGTCGCCAAATTTTCAAGTCTATTCCTCCTCATAACATGTCCAAACATTTCGACTATCTACCTCTAATTTCTCCAATCAATCTCCGTGTTTAATTTGTCTCTCTCATTTCATTTGTATCTCGTTCATGGTATTCTTTGCTTTTCTACACACACAAACACACAAACACATTTTCACCATTATTATGTGTTTCTAGTCGGTCTCCCTGGCCTGTATGAGCGACTTTCTCCGTAATCCTGTTTATACACATGAGCAAACGCGGCTGCGCGAGAATCGGTATTCTTACGGGATATGTGAGCCGGCCGCTCATAAAGCAATGGCAAACTACTGAGCGTAATCTTGCCAAGAAATCAACAACAGCGGTAAAATGCTGGTGTTGACAGCGATGTCCTGTAAAAGGATAAGTGGGAAAGAAAACATTTTTTTAAAAAAAGATGTTTCTCAGCCTGTCTGTTATTTTCCATGTTTAACACGCATACATCAATATGGGTTATAAATAGCACTTTAACACTCTTTTTCTCACTGTAATTGACGACCTTTTTGTTGGTAAGCATGTTTTCCATTTTGCAGAAGGCCACCTTCGCAATGACAATTCTTATATAACCTTGTGAATCCAATAATTTCCCTCACTAAATCCTGGTGAATCATACCACTTATAGAAACTAACACCTGGTCAATCCAACCACTCCCTACCCTAAAACCTCGTCAATCCAATGTTCTCAGATCACTCAATCCTGGGAAAGTTCATCTTTTTCAGACAATAAAACATACCCATCGTTTACATATTCTGTATCGGGTAGGCATTCTAATTATTTGAAATTTTGCCAATGTGCAGGATCTTACCGCCCACGCTTTACAGCTTGTAACTACCGAGGGGTTATTAATCAATGTATCGTCCATAAGGGACTTCTCAGTTTTCTCCCGTGTCCGCAAAGACTGGACATTCGATCCTAGAGACCAAAAGGAGGGGACGTGTATGGCAGCGTACGTATCTCTGAAGCACAAATTTCCATCATTTATATACGAAGAGTTGCCTTTATGAGTTAGCGGCAGATACCCCATTTCTCCTTGCTGTCCGCCCCATTGTTACGGGAGTTACCTTAGTGAAAGCAAACAATAGTAACATTATAAACTGCCAAGCATGTCGTAAAATGCTATACGGAGGACTGGATTGGGGCGGACTTCCAGAGTCCGAAGAAAATGTTAGCTTCAAAAACTAACCATGAGCACGTCAACAGAACGGTTTGGTTGAGTTGGTTGACAGGCTACCTTCCAATAAAAAATCATCATTATCATCTTCCACTTTTGCCGTCAAGCATCATGGGGAGAAATAGCTGACGCTCCAACGCCCAGTGACGGGCACTGGATAGTGTCTTTCTGTGTGATTGTTCAATGTCTTTGGATACATCAATCCATTTTCTTCTTGGACGACCTCTTGCTCTCGTATTAGATTGTTTTTAAATAAGCGCCAGTGCTACTAGTTTTCGTTATTGCATTCTAACAAGATGGCCGAACAATTTGTTTTCATCTTTTGTCTTTCAATATATGATTCAAAAAGTGTTTTTCCCATTATCTGTCTCAGAACATCATTTCTTATGTGGTCTTGTTTAGTTAAGCTCTTCTCAGGCAACTCACCTCGCAGGTGATGATTTTGCTAATTGTGGCTTGGATAATGTCCAAGTTTGACATTGGTAGTATAGTAGTGTCAATATGCTATTAATTATCTGTCGTTTTGGGGGCGTATTTGGAAGTTTCAGCATGGGTGATATGATAGTTGGTATGTAAGCACACTTGCTTTATGACTTCAGGTTTTGATGACTCTGTCTAATTTGACATCTTCTGTGATCACACTACCAAGATCTTTAAATTCATTAAATTATTTCAAAGTTGTAATATATATCAATCAGTATATTTAGTGGACAGGGATATCGGCTAACCTGCACTACTCAAGTATTGGCTGTACTTATATCAATATTGTATGTGCCGCATGTTGAACTTATTTATGTGATTTTGTTGTCTGCCCTCGTAGCTGTAAAACAGGCGTTGATCGTCTGCTCGTCTTCAAATAAAAGCTCATATTTGCGGGTGGATCTGGTGTTTCATTTAAAGTAAAGAGCAGATACATGGCGTAAAAGAAGAAGGGTGACGTAGTCATAGATACTGTAACTGATTAACAGCCTCGCCAACCCAATATGGCCCAACTTCTGAACGAGGAACGCTTAATCGGCCCGTGTCGTTAGTGGCGGAACCTAGTATTCTCTTCCTTCGGGTTGTTTTCAACAAACATCCAACATGAAAGCAATACCAAATCAAACCCCATGTATAGGAATATCCAGATCGTTGTTCCTGTATCTTCATTATCTCTTAGGGTTCTTCATTCGACATGTTTGAAACAGAAGTAACCAAGGAGCTCCTTAGTATCCACACTACAAATTTAACAAATACATCGATCCCATTTGTATCTATTCCATTTTCTTCCTTTCCATTGTTTAATTTTAAAATCATTCATGTTATCTCTCTTCATTAGTCAATTAATCTACATTAATATATTCTTAGCTTGCACTCACGTCTAGAAGGTTACACTATTTACAAAAGTGTCAAAACATGTCTTTTCTTGGTGGATTCAATTCTTCAACCATTTCAGTTTGTTGTGGTTACTATCCACGTTCTACCCAATGCTCCTGTACGTGTCTTATGTGCGTTTTGATGTGATTTGTTGTAGACTATTCTATTCAAAATTAAATTTACTTTCTAAATTTGTCATCTTAATTCTATGTCCGAGCTTCGTCATGTAGTATTATAACAGTCATAATCATCATCATCATCATTATCATCATAATTATCATCATCATTATCTCCCACTTCTGTCGTCAAGCGGCGTGGGGAGGACTAATTTACGCTCCAGCGCCCGATGGGGTACTGGATAGTGTCATTCCGTGTGATTGTACAATGTCTTTGATGTCGTCAATCCATTTTCTTCTTGAATGTCCTCTTGGTCTTGTCACCGATGATCTTTGATGTAAGGCCAGTGATGGTAGTTGTTGGTGTTGCATTCTAGCGACACGGCCAAATCACTTGATCTTCTGTCTTTCAATAAATGTGGCAAAAGGTGTTGATCCCACTGTCTGTCTGATATCAGCATTTCTTACTCGGTCTCGGATTGTTAAGTTGGAAGCTCTCCTCAGGCATCTCATCTCGCAGGTGTTGATTTTGCGAATGTGTGATTGGGATAAAGTTCAAGTTTAAGATTGGTAGCATAGGGTTGCTTTGAATATGCCGTTTAATATCTGTCGTTTTGCGGACATTGGTATATTTGGATGGTTCAGTATGGGTGATAATTGATATGTAAGTGATTATAACAGTCGCACTGTTATATATCTCTTCTGACGTGTGTATCTTCTACTTTGTAGCTATAGAGAGGCATCGCGCCTTTCAATGACCTCCATTAGCTATTCCGATGGTGGTGCAGCTACTGGTAGAGTATCCGGAGAGATCAAAGGATATGAACCAGACGAAGATAGACACAGACCTAATGTTTTATATGCAGACTGGAGACATTCAAAGGCCATGGAAAACAAACTCCGAATAAAGAATGTTTATCGACGTCGGATATACTAAACCACAAGTTTAACGTAGCAGTGCAATGCATTTCACTCAATAATGTTGATAAATCATAGATACAAGTAATTAAAATCAACGCCAATTGAATAAATTGTTTAAAAGGGAAAAGAAGAAAACCTTTGCTTGCTATATATCAAACACGTTTTGTAGATCCGTTTCTCTTAGCCGTTAACTAGGAGTGACGCTAATTTAATCATTGAGAACGTTAATGGAATTTACGAGGGATGTAGAACTCGGCACAGTGACCTGCGATGGCGTTGCACAGTTTTGCGAAGTTGAATAATGTTGTCTAACAATGAGAACTGCTGTATAAGAGGAGAAATGTAATGTTGTAATACAAAATAAAAGTTAGTTCATGTGCTTTACAAGATTTAGCAATCAACCCTAACCTTAATTGACAATTTATGATTTGTCTAATCAACTTTACGTCCATTAATTTGCCATTGACCGGTCTCTGTGGCTAAGGGCTTGCGAACGCGGTTTGTGAGCCGTATACCCGGGTTCGAAACACGGCGGTGCTGGTTTTTTCGAAAAAGGTATAGGGGCTGGTCGTTCAGAAAGCAATAGCAAACTACTGAACGTAACACTTGCCTAGTACATCAACAGCAGCTGAAAATGCTGGTGTTGACTGCAACGTCCCGTAAGGGATACGCGACAATTTTTTTATTTTTTTTTAGCCTAGTGAATAGTGAACGTGTCTTTCAACACCTTCCTACATACCAAATCAAGGGATTGGAATCAGTCGCGTGAGATTTGGAAGCCGGTCTCAGTGTGTTGATTTCTATGGGATGAGGCATCTGCCGTTCAGAAAGCAATGACGAAAATTGCCTAATGAATCACAAACAGTTAATAATTGCTTGGGGTGATTGGATATAAAGGTTATGCAAATAATAGTTGCTTGTTGCTTTCTAAACGGCCAACGCTTACACCACTGCGAAAATCAATGCAAAACAGTTTGCTGCCAAACTACATGTGGCTGACTTCGAATGAAGCTTCATTCACTACCCCTGAGCCACAGACAATGGTGTAATAGTGATATATATATATATATATATATATATATATATATATATATATATATATATATAGAGAGAGAGAGAGAGAGAGAGAGAGAGAGAGAGAGAGAGAGAGAGAGAGAGAGAGAGAGAGAGAGAGAGAGAGAGAGAAAGGGAGAGAGAGAGAGATGATCACCATCATCATCTTCTATTTTTGCCGTCAATCTTCGTTGGGAGGAATAATCAGCGCTCCAGAGCCCGGTGGGTGGCACTGATGAGTGTATTCCATGTGACTGCATAATGTCTTTGATATCGTCAGTCCATTTTCTTCTCGGGGGTGGCGTCTTTGTCTCCTAGCAGGTATTTGTTGGTGTAAAGTCAGTGCTGGTAGTTGATGGTGTTGCATTTTAACGAGATCGCCAAACCATTTGATCTTCTGTCGTTCAATAAATGTGGCACAAGTTGTTGAACACACAGTCTGTCTGATAACATAATTTTTATTCGGTTTCGGTTAGTTAAGTTGGCAGCTCTCCGCAAGCATAATATTTCACAAGTGTTGATTTTCCGTAAGTGTGATTATGATAATATCAAAGGTTGAGATTGGTAGCACAAGATTGGTGTGAATATGCTATATATTTTCTGTCGTTTTGCGAACATAGGTATATTTTGATGCTTCAGTATGGGTGATAGTTGATATATAAGCGTGCTTGATTTTTTTACATCTGATTTCGATTTCGCTGTCTGATCTGCCATCTGATGTGATTTCATCTCATCTCATCTTGTTCCTCGTGTACTTTGCGGTGCATAAACAGCGGGAGAGTACCCGTTTGTAGTCTTCATGTATAGAGATTCCTTCTGTCCACCGTTTACGTGGCCGGCCTTTCCTGCTGCTTCCATTTGGTCTGTACATTATTGCTTGTTGTGGTATACTGTTAGTTGGATACCTAGTTACATGGTCATACCCTTTTACTTGCTGTTTTCCGATAAAATATAAAGCTGCTATAGTCCTGATTTTAGTCATTTTTAGTCCTGATTCATTCATACCTGATTTTCTCTCTACTCGATAAAAAAAAAATAAAAAAATAAAAAGTCGCTTAAAAGTCGACAGGGTCGACTTCATTGCACCGGGTTTTTATCCCATATGGTTCGGTCTCTTTCTGCAGAGCGGTAAGCGTCGCACAAAGCACAAATTCCGTAGCTCCAGCGACAACCCACAGGAGTCTCCGAAAAAATTCACTCGTGAACCGAAGGACGCGGCCCGGAATCGAACCAACAACTTTCGGAGAGCGCGTCAAACGGCTTTGCTACTTCGCCACCGAGACTACGAGACTCTTGGGGTGAGACTTGAGATATCTATACTTGATACATTGCGTATTCTTCCCAGGAATCTCATTTCTGTTGTTATGATGTTTCTTTTCTCTTTTTCTCTCATTGTCCAGGTTTGGCATTGGTAGCATAGAGTTGGTACGAAGATTGTATTTATTCCATCTATAGTAATATTATTTTTAGAAATTTAGAAGAATTGAGAGGAATTGGGGAACATAACATCAATAATATTACAGATGAGTATAATACAGTACTGATTGCAGTCAATGAACAGGATATG
>OY992894.1:72673236-72690736 GCA_963921405.1 Cepaea hortensis | reverse complement strand
AAAGTGGGCCATATGTGCATGCACCTAATAAAGTGAGCCCTCTGTGCGTGCAACTAATAAAGTGGGCCCTCTGTGCGTGCACCTAACACAGTGGACTCCCTGTGTGTTCCCCTAATAAAGTGGGCTCTATGTGCGTTCCCCTAATAAAGTGGGCCCTCTGTGCGTTCCCCTAATAAAGTTGGCCCTATGTGCCCCTATTAAAGTGGGCCGTATGTGCCCCTAATAAAGTGGGCTCTATGTGCGTTCCCCTAGTAAAGTGGGCCCTCTGTGCGTTCCCCTAATAAAGTGGGCCTTATGTGCCCCTAATAAAGTGGGCCTTATGTGCCCCTAATAAAGTGGGCCCTATGTGCCCCTAATAAAGTGGGCTCTATGTGCGTTCCCCTAATAAAGTGGGTCCTATGTGCCCCTAATAAAATGGCCCCCCTTATAAGGACAATGTGTTTAAATGTGAACAACTTGTTAGTCCTTACAACCAGTATTTGTGTACCCAGTCCGCCACAGCTTGAATGTATGTATGACACCGCAACATAAGGGTGGGCACAGGACTAAATGGATACCCTTGATATGGACATGTATGAGGTGGAGAAACAGGTGACGATTCGAAAGTCTGTCCAACTAGCTGCAGTGGGAGCGACGCGCTGCCATGAACTTCCTTCATGAACGGACATACTGGGTCTGCACAGCTGGGTGGGATAGTGTTGCAAGATAAGGCATATTGGACATGGTCCTTTAGGATCACTTGTATTTTGTGGAATAGCAGATACATCATCATTGCTTTGAGAGAATGCTGTAGCAGCAAGTGACCAGAAGATCTGGTCGGTGCTCCGAGGAAAGACCAGACGGACACATTATCAGATTTTACAGGCTCCGTGGAGAAGGGTTTACGAATGCAGTTCGTACTCCCGCGTACTCCTTTCGAAACACAGCTACAGGCAATTTGCAAGTAGAACGCCTTGCGTTTTTTTTTTTTAATGAAATAGTATAGTGCCGATCGTTCAGAAAGCAATGGCAAACTACTGAACGTAAACTCGCCCAAGAATCACGAACAGCCAAAAATGCTGGGGTTGATTGCAATGTCCTTTAAAGGATATGCAACTAATTTAATAAGATTTTAAATGGTACCATTAGTATTGGAACTCTTCGCTGGTTGTTGACTATGATGACGGAGAGCGAATTAGAATGATCCTAGTGCTCTGATGTCGGTTCTTGACTCGAGTCTACTCAATCAACTCTTCGAATGTAAAGTTCAGAGTACACTGCCTTGAAGAGCGCATTGTATCGTCTCGTTGTTCAATACAGCTGATCGCCAGCACGAAGCAGCACTTATCTGGTGTCATGACTTGCCAAATATAGTTTCATGCGCACGCTTGGACTCAGCGTGCAATTATATCGCCTGACATTTGTTGATGAGCATTGTTTGATTGAGTTCATGTCTGGCAGTGCTTTGTATGGATATGAACGAGGGTCTGCAACATTTAGTAGATACGGTTATTGTACACAGTAAACAACTAAGGTTAAAATTAAATTGTAAAAAGACAGGGATTATGGTCGTCTCTAGGAAGAAAGAAATACCAGAATGTTATATAAGGATAAATGAGAACATTCTTAAACAAGTGAATGGCTACAACTATCAAGGAACAATCATAACATTTGATTGAAGGTGCCTTTAACAGATTAATAATGGAATCGCTATGACAAAGGTAGCATTTTGCAAGATGGAAAGCTGTCAGTTGAAAAGAGAACAAGAGTGTTGAAGTGTTACATAGAACCTGTACTTTTGTATGGATATTGACGAGGGTCTGCAATATTTAGTAGACACGGTTATTGTACACAGTGGACTACTAAAGTTATAATTAAATTGTAAAAAGACAGGGATTATGGTCGTCTCTAGGAAGAAAGAAATACCAGAATGTAATATAAGGATAAATGGGAACATTCTTAAACAAGCGAATGGCTACAACTATCTCGGAACAGTTATAATATATGATGGAAGGTGCCTTGAAAAGATTACAAATCGAATCTCTACGGCTAAGGTAGCCTGACTAATAAAAAAATTGTCAATTGCAATGAGAGCAAGAACGTTGAAGTGTTACATAGAACCTGTACTTTTGTAAGGATGTGAAACGTGAGCGATGAGCAGACAAAGTGAGAAAAAAATGACTATGGAAATGTGGTTTCTGATGCATATGCAAAGAATACCATGGGCAGACAGAAAAACTAATGAATAAGTCTTACAAATGAAAGCCGCATATTGATTAGAGAAATCAGACGTAAACAGTCAAACATTTTGGGCATGTTATGAAAAGAAATATACTAGAGAATGTCGTAACAATTGGCGAGATCGAGGGGAAGAGAACAAGTGGAAGGCAGAGATGTAAATACCTGGATGGCTGGGCCACGTGACATGGTCGAGACAAGATACTGAGCTGATCCATGACTCTGGTGATCGAGTGAATGGCGAAACATGACCGCCCACTCCTATCGACAAGGTACATGCTGATGATTTACTAGAACATTTTTATGTTCAATTGTTTGCTAATACTTTCTGAAAAACCGATGCTCATACCATCGAAATCAACGCAATGCCGTCTATTTCCAAACCGCGGGCAACTGATTTCGAGCTTTCGTTCTCGGAATGAGGAGCGGCTGGCCGAGAGGCTAGAACGCCGGATTCGGGAGGCCCGGGTTAGATCCCTCGGTAAGGTGTCGGATTTTGTACTGTCGGAGGCAACAAGAAAATCCTAACCTGCACAGTTCGCGGCGACTGCACTAGCCAGGCTCAAAGACCCCTCTGCCATACACCGCAAGGTACTATATTGGCAGTAAATGACAGTTCTCGGAATGTCGGAGTACTGTGAACGCATTCACTGTACTTAAGCCATAAAGCCGGATTTTAGGACAGGTAACAAAACTACTGATGCGGTCTACGACATGATTCACGTTAAATATATAACAGAAGCGCAGTGAAGCCGGATGGAGTGTGTGGAGGTTCTCTTTGACACGTTCATAAAATAATCAAATAGAGGACTACTTTTCCACTCGTTGAGGCTACTTGAGTGTACCATGCTAAATAAAATCTTAACAGACGAATCGGACACTCGTTAGGTGATATGGTTAATTCCAGGCCCTACTTGCCAGAAAATGAGTCATTTAAAGCAGTCTTCTTGTTAGACGAGTTCAAGTTTTAAAAATATCCTGCCTAGATGGGAATTCGAACACATTACCTTCCCGTGAGAGTGCTAACATGCTATATAGAGCATATTTTGCTGTATAGCAGTCAGTCTTGGATTGAAAATTAACAAAATAGGCAGAAGTTGGAAGTAACAGAGGTATGATTCCTGAGTTGAATGTTGCGAATTACTTGGACTGCCAGAAAAAATTGCCTGAAAGAGGCTAATGAAACTAACACATTATATACAACAATAAGACAGAAACTAACAACTTTATTTGGTCAAGTGATGAGAAGAGTGGCAATTGAGAACAATGTGACAACTGGAAAGATAAATAGGTAGAGAGGCAGAGGCAGACCAAGAGAAATGATGCCGGAGGGTCGTCTGAGACGATGGAATGGAGGATTAACTTGACCAGAGTTGATCCAAAACTTCAAAGACCGAGATCTGTGGAGAGACATTAACGCCTACGCCAGTAGACAGGGCAAATGCTGATACTGATCTTTCGCGCCGGATGAGTTCAGTAGGGCCAAATAGACAAAAGCACTCGTTCTTAAACTGTCGGTGCGCTGATGGCGAGCTAGCAGTTTCAACCCATACATCGGTCGGTTGAACAAAATGTTGACTTCTCGTTCTAGAGGTTGAGGCGTAAATTTCAAGAATCTCAGAAAACAGAGTGGGTTCGCCTGATGGCGGGGGACACTGGTAATAGGGAAAGCTCATTCACCCGTAAAAATCAGCCGAGCGCAGAGTTCGCCGAGGTCTGTCAGAATCTCGAATGTCTCCAACCGATATGCAGGAACATCGTTACGCCCGCCAGGCGAATAGTCCCCAACCGGGATGCAGTAACATCGTTACGCCCGCCAGGCGAGTATTAGTTACCTGCCCGCAGGTTGCTGGCTGACGCGACAGCCAGCGGTCAGGCAAGGACAAAGCAAGACGCACGCAGTCCTCGTGTGTCCATCCACAGAGGGAAAGCGCTTTGCGAGAAACAGACCGACAGCTGGGGTACTCGGACCAGACAGGACGTGTGGGTAGAGAAAGGCTTTGTGTAGTTCTGTGCCCGAAAGTCGAGTGCGTGTACATCTTGTGAGATAGACTGTAAGCTGTGGGTTGTCTGTAAGTGTATTGATATATAATATATGTATTGTAATGATCATCACATGTCAAACTAGATCGTATTGCATGTGATCTGTAAATAAATCCATTGAACTTCGTGTTGTTGTGTCTCAAGTCCAATCATGTTGTACTTGTACTTGTCTCACATGTGTTAGGTATAACGAGCCAGGTTTAAGACCCTGACATGTGTGAACGTGGTGGCATCGTCCGGCTTTAAATGAACGTGGTGGCATCGTCCGGCTTTAAATGAACGTGGTGGCATCGTCCGGCTTTAAATGAACGTGGTGGCATCGTCCGACTTTAATTTAATTAAGATTTGAACCTAGATTTGTGAACGTGAGGACTTTTGTCCAGCTTTAATGTACATTTAAATGTCAACGTGAAGGCTCATCCTCATATATATTATTACATTTGTTTGAATATGGAGGCTAGATGTGAACGTAAAGTACATACATTTGTTTGATCTTGTAAACGTGTAAAACATCAGTGATTGTGTAACTTGTCGCCATTTTGACCTTGTCGACATTGTAAAATCGTCGCCATTGTAACCTTGTCGCCATCTTGTAAACTTGATGTCTATGTCCTTACTGAATGTCATCTTGATGTAAGTGATGTGTCATCAGTGTTATAGAGTGTTGAGATATATTTAGATTGTCTTTGTGAAGTTGGTTGTGGAAAGCAGAAAGTTTTGGAAAGAAAGTGACTTGTGGTTTTGAAAAAAAATTGTTGACCGACGACATTACGACCTACAATTACACTCAACGCCATACAAACCTAATCAAAACTTAGTGACAAACATACACACCACATCAGATAGACGCTAATTTATTTCCTCCAAAAACAAAGCAGGTTTTCTGTGCCATCTGAAACCCTTGCCCGTAGAGGTCATTTGTGTTTTGAAGTAGCGACCCTACAGTTCCTAGCCCTGGGGTGAACCGTTCTCCACCGCATCCAGTACACTTGAGTATATTTTTTTTCTATATACTTTCGGATGCAAATTTGGGCACAAATTGTAAGTTGAACACAATTGTAAATTTTTCACTTTACTAACACCTTGTAACTAATTGTGTGCCTGACAACTCATTTGCATTTAAATTTTCCATCATATCCCCCTAGTACAGGAAAAAGCTAACGAACGCGAAGAGAGAGCGGCGGAAAGAGCTGCCAAGCAAGTAGAGGCAGAAACAGCCTTAAAGCAAGCAGCAGCAGCAACAGCATTAAAACAGGCAGAACTAGAATTATCTGCAAAAACAAAACAGGCAGAGTTAGATAATGAATTGAGGAAGGCTGAAATCTCAGCTCAGAGTAAAAGAGAAGAGCTTGAGTTACAACTAAAAATTAAACAACTTGAAGCTGATACTGCCATAGACAAAGAGTCTAAGAAAGCTGAAAGACTGGAGAAAGAAAACCAGTACAAAAAGTATCAAGGTATTGTAAGAAATTATACCTCAGGTGACTGCATTGCAGCCTTCACCCAGAATTTTGAAACCTTAATGGACCATTACCAGGTCCCACTGTCTGAATGGAATATTATTTATATGAGGAGTTTGTCAGGGGAGCCTCTGAAAGTCATAGAGACTATCCCGAAAGAACTCAGAAAATATTACCATTATCTAAAATCAAAGATTATGGCACATTTTATGTTAGATGAGGCATGATACAGAGAACAGTTCAGCAAGTTGAGCCCAAAACCGACTCAAACGTTCTCTGACTACCTCTGCTTAGTCGGAGACATATTTACAAAATGGACTTCAGCAGCTAAAATAGATAAAGATTATCAGAAATTAGAAGATCTAATCATCAGGGATAAAGTCATCTCATCCCTTCCATCAACATTTTCAAAATTTTTGCAAGAGAATGAATGTACGAGTGTGGATCAGATTGGTTCGGCTTATTATACAGCCAATAAACATTGTTTTGCTAGTGAAGCTATTGATACAAACTTTGTAGCATCGGCTAACTATGAAAAACCTCGATCAGAATCCTATAATAGGCAAAAACCATATAAGCCTACGTCTGAGAAATACAATCATTGTAGATATTGTAACTTTTCACACCACCAAGGTGAGATGTGTGACAAGAACCCAGCATATCTTACATATCTACAGAACATCATAAATAGCCAAGATAAGGAACGTAAATCCTTCAAAAATGCACGTAAATGTTTCCTCTGTAAGGCGTACGGGCATTGGCGTCATGCTTGTAAAGGAAGGCAAATGACCAAGAAAGCAAATGCCGCCTTATTTGATAGTTCATCGTCAGATGAAGAACAATCAGAGAAACATCCTGTGAACTCAGCACAGGCTTTTGACATTTTTAACGCAAATAAATGTACTGTTTGTAATACCTTTTATGAAGATGGCATTTTGACATGCGGCCACTCCATTCCTATTGCCAATGAAGAAGCTAATTTGGTAATAGATTCTAAAGGCAGAATAAACATCCACCAGGGATATGTGAATGGCAAGCCTGCTACAGTCCTTCGGGACACCGGCAGTTCACTTATTGGACTAAAGAGAAAGTTCATAATGCTTACAGACTATACAGGCAGGCATGTAACATGCAGAACATTCTCTGGAAATATTGAAAAGTACCAATTAGCATGGGCATATATTCAGACACCTTTCCTCACTGGGAAAGTAAAATGCGCAGCATTAACTAACCCTGTGTGTGATATTATCATTGGAAATTTACCAGAGGTGAATGATATGCCTCATGATATAACATCTGTTTGCATTAATGAGAACATAACATCATCACCATCACATTTCATCATTGATAATGTTGTACCACCAAATGAATGTATGGTAGCTAATGTAGCACTAAGATCTCATGAAACCATTGATCAAACTGTTTCATCACCATCTGATACCATTGAATGTGTGAACGCAGTAACTAGAGCTACGGCTAGAATGCAAGATGAAATTAATCAAACTGAGGCTATAGAAATGCTTAGCCCAGTGGTACTACCTCCTAAAACTATGAAGGAGACTTTTGTAACAGACCAAAAGGCTGATCCTTCATTGTCTAAATATTTTAATCTGATCGGCCAAAAGCCAAAGGTAACAAAAAATGCAAGATGGCATTTTGCCTTGAAAAATTGCATCCTCACCAGGTACTATACCAGAGGCGACAGCATAACAGAGCAAACTGTTTTGCCAATTGAATACCGTAAGCAAGCCTTACATCTTGCCCATGATATACCTCTTGCAGGGCATATGGCATACGCTAAGACCAGATCAAGATTACTAACACAGTTTTACTGGCCCAAATTCTGCAATGACATTAAGCAATATTGCAGAAGTTGTGACATCTGCCAAAAACTAGTGAAGAAAAGTAAACACCCACAGGCAAAGTTACAAATTACTGACTTAGCCAGTCGACCTTTTGAGAAAATATCTGTCGACATAGTGGGCCCTCTTAATCAGATAACAACCAGAGGGAATAAGTATATTATTACCAGCATTAATCTATGTAGCCGCTGGCCTGAAGCGATTCCGCTAAAGAACATAACTGCCAATGATATAATGGAAGTTTTCTTCCATATATTTTCACGGATAGGATTTCCAGACACTATCCTCTCAGATAGGGGAAGTCAGTTCATTGCCACATCTACTCAAGCTTTCACCAAAATGTTAGGAGTGAAACAATGTTTTAATTCTCCATATCACCCTCACTCAACTGGAATCATAGAGAAGTTTAACGGTGATTTAAAGCATATGCTTGCTAAAGTCACGCAAGAGCATCCCAACAACTGGGACATATATTTGCCTGCTATACTTTTTGCTTATCGCGAAGTGCCACATTCTAGTACTGGATTCTCTCCTTTTGAACTTATGTATGGTGCCAAACCACGTGGCCCATTGAGTATCTATCATCAAATGTTAACTGAAGCCACTCCTTTACTTAAACCCATATCATCATACGTATACGTTACATCATTGCGTGAAAGAATCATTAAACCTTGTATAATTGCAAAAGAAGCACTAAAATTATCTGGTGCTACATGTAGACAATATGCAGACAAAGGTAACAGGACAATAACGTTGACACCTGGACAGGACGTACTTCTTCTCTTACCTAGTGACAGACATTTATTGACTGAGTCTTGGCAAGGACCATTTAAGGTAATAAGACAGATTTCAGCTGTAGACTATGAGATTCAAATAAAAGACAAACATAAAATATTCCACATTAATATGCTAAGACCATACCACAACAGAGACAACAAACAAGACGATACAACAGCTTGTACAGTGATAATAGACCATGAAGATGACGAAGATAGTGACGAAATTCCAACGCCTGTATTAGATACGACAAACTGCTTGAAAGAAATCAAAATAAACCCAAACTTAACTCAAGCAGAAACAGACAGCTGCAAACATCTCATACAACAGTTCAACACCATCTTCTCCGACAACCCAGGACAAACAGAATTAGTACAGCATCACATAACACTCACTTCAAACACACCCATAAAATGCAGACCTTACACCATTCCATTGCATTACAAAGAAAACTTACATCAGGAAATCATTAGCTTAGAGAAAAACAACATCATTAGACGATCCCAATCACATTTCTCATCTCCAATGGTCATGGTACGCAAAAAGGACAACACAATAAGACTCTGTGTCGACTATAGGAAATTAAATAAAGTAACACTTCTAGATCTAGAACCAATGTCCAACTCTGAAGATCTACTGACGGAACTGACAGACTCTAGATTCTTTACGAAGTTAGACATGACGAAAGGTTACTGGCAGATAACGGTAGACGAACAGAGCAGACATCTGACAGCATTTGCCACACCTTGGGGACTGTACGAATGGTGCAAACTTCCATTTGGGCTTGTCAATGCCCCAGCGACATTCGTACGTATGACACGACTTTTACTAGTGGACATACCAAATATTATCTGTTACATGGACGACATTTGTGTTCACACAAAGACAATGACAGACCACATAAAGACATTACAACAGACATTTGAACGGATCAGACAGCACGGACTGACGGTAAAGCCTACAAA
This sequence comes from Cepaea hortensis, assembly GCA_963921405.1. Taxonomy (NCBI): domain Eukaryota; kingdom Metazoa; phylum Mollusca; class Gastropoda; order Stylommatophora; family Helicidae; genus Cepaea; species Cepaea hortensis. The sequence continues at coordinate 72,681,412 of OY992894.1, read as the reverse complement.
GGTAGATATAGCCTATCAGGAAATATCTTTCTTGGGATACAAAATATCTAATGGCTTTGTCACGACAGACGATAACATCGTGTCCAAAATACTGAAACTCTCACTTCCGACTACGAAAAAGCAAGTCAGAAGTGTGTTAGGACTAATAAATTATTATAGGCAGTTCATACCTGATTTTGCTGAACTGACTGAAAAATTTACTAACCTACTAACGAAAGATCAACCTGAAAAGATTGTAAACAATGAATGCCTAAAATTTGCATTCCAGAAAGTGTTATCTTATTTTTCTGAGAATAGTTTAAACAATCCCATTCTCAAATTGCCAAATTTACATATTCCTTTCAGATTACGCACAGACGCGAGCTCCGTGGCGATTGGCAGTTCTGTTACAGGAACACGATAACATTCTACATCCTGTATACTTCGTCTCTAGAAAATTAAAACCAAGAGAACGTGCTTGGTCGACACCACAGTTGGAAGCCCTTGCTCTAGTGGTGGCTATAACTAAATTGTCCAGATTCCTCCTGGGACGTCATTTTATTGTGGAGTCCGACAATAGCCCATTAAAATTTATTACTTCAGGATTACCTACCAACCAAATGATAGCGCGCTGGTCTCTTAAGCTTCAAGATTACAGCTTTGAAGTTCGACATATCGCTGGCAGAACCAACACGATTGCCGATCTGTTGTCCCGTTGTCCGACCGACCCAGTAAGCACTAATGTCTGAGTGCAGTGTGTTAAATACACTCAGACCAACACAGCCATCAGTGAAGTTTTTTTTCCACGAAACTGTGTATGTCTACTATGTGATGTGATAGGGTTCATTCCCACTATATATAGTTTTCTTATTTTATTATTACTGTAGTAAGTGTCTTGAATAATTGTGTAGCGTGTGGTAGAAAGCGAACAATATTAATTGTACATACTACGAAACAAAAACAGTGCCACATTCGCTCTGAACTTACCTCAAGCGAATTATCCAATTTATCAGTGGTATCTGCGAGTGGAACATATCCAGTGATATTTTAAATCCGTGTATGAAAGAGTGATCTGAACTTTGACATTTACACCACTGCAGTCAATCGAAATCCAGAAGTTTTCCAGCGAAACAACCAACACATGAACTATCAGAACATTTGACATTCCGAATTGCTACATCAGACCGGAACAAGTGTGTTATAGAATTTTCAACATCAGCGGTTCGTGTGTACTTCCGGATAATTTATAAATTTAGACCAAAATTAGCAGACGACAAACGAAACCTTAAAAAGTTATGACGCTTCTAAAATATTTAGGAATTACCAAATTCGAATACACAAATTGTCTATTAATATTTTTTCAATTAGTGTAATCTTAGAATCATATCTTGATTAACTTATTCATACTATCGACATTTTTTCGCTAGTATGGAAAAACATCAAGCTATGACGCTGAGAAATAGAAGAATAATTGTAATATATTAAATTTGATAGTTTTTGAAATTATGTCCCTTTCATTTAATTGTTATTACATTATTACACCAAGGGCGGTAAATTGAAATGTATGCGAATATGTGTTGTATATAAATAGCCATGTTGTTGCCAGATTGTTAACACGCCAAGAAGTCATCAACTGGGCATGGTATAGGGTTACCGACGTTGTAGACCGACAGAAGAGCTCCTGGCCAAATGAGGTCAGAGCTCGAGCGTTGAATGCGGCTTATATAAAGCAGTATTACAGTCTTACCTGATGTTTTTTGTTTCAAAAAGCATATTATTACTTTTTTTTTAGAGGTTGCGAGGTAGTTGCTTTGAAAGCTGATGCTACCGATCTGACTGGGTCAATATTGCAACTAAGGTGATCATCCATCGAGAGGATGAAACTTGGCAAGTGGTAAAGATTGAACACCACATGTCTTAAAATACAACTTGCATTTCTTATGTATTTCTATGCCAATATGTGTATTCTTATGTATTTCTATACCAATGTATATAACAACAGAAAGGTCGATTCTGACATGGTTAAAATATTAACCCGGTATGTATATAGAGTATACATGAAAGATGACATCTTTCATGAAGAAGCCCCGGGGGAGCGTGTCAGAATCTCGAATGTCTCCAACCGAGATGCAGGAACATCGTTACGCCCGCCAGGCGAATAGTCCCCAACCGGGATGCAGTAACATCGTTACGCCCGCCAGGCGAGTATTAGTTACCTGCCCGCAGGTTGCTGGCTGACGCGACAGCCAGCGGTCAGGCAAGGACAAAGCAAGACGCACGCAGTCCTCGTGTGTCCATCCACAGAGGGAAAGCGCTTTGCGAGAAACAGACAGACAGCTGGGGTACTCGGACCAGACAGGACGTGTGGGTAGAGAAAGGCTTTGTGTAGTTCTGTGCCCGAAAGTCGAGTGCTTGTACATCTTGTGAGATAGACTGTAAGCTGTGGGTTGTCTGTAAGTGTATTGATATATAATATATGTATTGTAATGATCATCACATGCCAAACTAGATCGTGTTGCATGTGATCTGTAAATAAATCCATTGAACTTCGTTTCGTTGTGTCTCAAGTCCAATCATGTTGTACTTGTACTTGTCTCACATGTGTTAGGTATAACGAACCAGGTTTAAGACCCTGACAGGTCAAAGCTAGGTAACGGAAAACAACTACACAACCGAGGACAGTGTTGATGTGAATATTCATTAACCACTGCCTTATCACAGGGAAACCCGCCCTCCCACGGTTTTATTTTTCAATGGAAACTGTTACAATTTATGAACCCTGCTTAACACCAGAGTCTCTGACGTCACTGATGAAACATTACACAAGCTTTCTGACCGTGTCATTGCATGTATAGTTAAAATGCATAGAGACAATGTTCGTTTGTGAAGTCAAAATGAGGACGGTAAATGTGAGACTTTCTGAGATTTTCCAGTATGTTTGATATTGAAAGATAGACATAAAATAGGAGATTGTGTGAGGTTTTTCCGGTGTGTTTCGTATTTCATACGAAACAAAAGACAGACATAAATACAGATAGACAGATACTCATATATATATATATATATATATATATATATATATATATATATATATATATATATATATATATATATATATATATATATATATATATATATATATATAACATCTGATGGCTGCAGAAATGTGGTTTCTGAGGAAAATGCAAAGAATACCATGGACAGATAGAAAACCAATGACCAAGTACTACAACAGACAAATGAAAATCGTAGATTGATTAGAGAAATTAGACGTAGACAGTCAACATTTTTTTGGACATGTTATGAGAAGAAATGGACTGGAGAACTTAGTGACAGCTGGCAAGATCGAAGGGAACAGACCAAGAGGAAGACCGAGAGGAAAATACCTGGATGGCTTGGCCACATGGCTTGGACGAGACAGGAACACTGAGCTGATCCACGACTCTGGTGATCGTGTGAAATGGCGATATATATATATATATAGACAAACCAGGGATAAAATGGGTATCAGGAAATTGTATGTAAAATAAAGTTAGCCGCCATGTTATTAACCATATCACCTAATGAGTGTCCGATTAATCTGTATTCTCTAGCATCACATACCATCGGTGTAGAAAAGGGGTTCTCAATTTCTCTGTTTTATGAACACCGTAGTTGTGATTTTGATGCCTAGTGGAGAGATGTTTACCTAGAATGTGGTTAGGGTTCAAAACGCAGCAGTGGCAGGATACTCGTATTCCAACCAGTAATTAGGTAAGTGGGTAGATGGGTAGCATAATAGGTAGGTAGATAGGATGGTAGGTAGGTAGGTTGATAGGTAGGACGGTAGATATGTAGGATGGTAGATAGCTGTCTACGTAGGATGGAAGTTTGGTAGATAGGTAGATAGTATTCAGGCAATTTAGAATTTAGAAACCGACCGACCGACCGAGAGAGAGAGAGAGAGAGAGAGAGAGAGAGAGAGAGAGAGAGAGAGAGAGAGAGAGAGAGAGAGAGAGAGAGAGAAATAGACAGAGACAGACAGATATACTGATCGAAGTACCGACCGACCGACCCTGGTAGGTAGGTAGGTAGGTAGGTAGAATGATTGACAGACAGACAGACAGACAGACAGACGGACGGGCGGGCGGACGGACGGACGGACGGACGGACGCTTTCGTCTCACGAACAATGGTATTGCTTCCCAGCTTTTCCTAATTTGTTCATTCACATTCCAATATTCACTACCTTACAGCAAGACACGTTCTATAGAACATTGCAGTAATCTCTTTATTATGCTCAATAATAGAGACTAACTGCATAAGATACTGTACATTTTCTTAACTCTAGCTTTTACTTAGATGTCATTTGCTACGAGAAAACTGGTGTTGAAGTGCTACATAGAACCTGTACTGTGGAATGGATGTGACGCGTGGACGGTGAGCAGACCAGCTGAAAAACATCTAATGGCTGTTGTTATGTGGTTTATGAGGAAAATGCAAAGAATACCATGGACAGAAAAACAAACCAATGACCTAATCCTACAAGAGGCAAATGAAAACTGTAAACTGATAAGAGAAATTAGACATAGACAGTCAAAACATTTTGGACACGCTTTGAGAAAAAATAAATTTGAGAACGTTGTAACAACTGACAAGATTGAGAGGAAAGAACAAGGGGAAGGCAGAGAAATAAATACCTTGATGGCTTGGCCAAGTGGTATGATCGAGACAGGAACACAGAGCTGATCCACGACTCTGCAGATCGTGTGAGACGGCGAAACATAACCGCCTACGCTAATCGGCATCGCATATGAAAATGATGAGCTTTTGCTTGACCTATTCTGAGCTTAATTTGTGTTATGCATCTTCCATCTAATGTTATAATTTCCCCAGAGAATGTGAATATATTTTATATTTCCGACTGTCACGACAAGTGAGTTCCCTGCCCTTCACTTCAAGAGAGGGAACGAAACGAGCAGCTGGTGAAAGAGGCAAGTAGCATGATTTCCGGTTCGTGGTTTGAGCTTTGTCGTGTCCCAGGAACACACATTTTGTCCCAGGGGATCCTGCACGTCCGTAAGCTTGATTGAGTTGGCTGTCCTCACACGTTCTCTTCGTCATGTGATGTCTGAATGGCACGTGCATGGCTGCATCTATGGAAGGATGTGTAACCTCGTGACCCGGTCAAGGCCAGTCTAGACAGACATGCTAGATCCATTAGAAAGTGTGAACTTTATCTTGAACACGCATCTGTTTGAAGTTTACTCTTTACAAACAGTGAATAAATCAATGAAAAACAAGTGGGATTAATATGCTTTACAAGAACACAATCACAAATGATAAAGTGGACATTGCGACTAAATGATTCTTATATCTATCTATCTATCTATCTATCTATCTATCTATCTATCTATCTATCTATCTATCTATCTATCTATCTATCTATCTGTCTGTCTGTCTGTCTGTCTGTCTGTCTGTCTGTCTGTCTGTCTGTCTGTCTGTCTGTCTTAACCCTTTGAAAATAAAGTTTGTTTGTTCGTTCGTTTGTTCTATCTATCTATCTATCTATCTATCTATCTATCTATCTATCCATCTATCTATCTATCTATCTATCTATCTATCTATCTATCTATCTATCTATCTATCTATCTATCTGTCTGTCTGTCTGTCTGTCTGTCTGTCTGTCTGTCTGTCTGTCTGTCTGTCTGTCAGTCAGTCCGTTCATCTATTTATTTGTCTGTATGTCTGTCTGTCTGTCTGTCCATCCGTCTATTTGTCTGTCTGTCTGTCTGTCTGTCTGTCTGTCCACGACGAAACTACTTGGCTGTTATTGAACCGTCATTCCCGGTAATCGAGCCGTGAAGCACAAATGGTGAGTACAGATGAACTGTGTTTCTTCTTCTTCTTCTTCTTCTTCTTCTTCTTCTTCTTCTTCTTCTTCTTCTTCTTCTTCTTCTTCTTCTTCTTCTTCTTCTTCTTCTTCTTCTTCTTCTTCTTCTTCTTCTTTTGTACGCTTTAAATGTGTCTATAACTGCAATGTTGTCTCTTGTATGAACTTCACTCTCCGTTTTAGTTCACTCAGTGGATCATATTCGTAGTTTATCTTCCACTGTTGTTTCTCCAGACCGGAAGGTTTGCCTATATATATTACATTTTGGGCAGTCTTGGTATATGTGCTCTGCTGTCTGCGGCGCCAAACCACATGTGCACATGGCTGATTCACCAATCTTGAATTTTGTATACATGTTGTTCCGTGTCAATGCAGGCACACAACATCTACTGCAGAGTGAAATTAAGAAGGTAAAGGGTAGCATATTAAAAAGAGAAAGGTCGTGGTTGGGTCAAGCCGAAGGCATTCTTCAACAAGTGTGTTCACTTGAGGACTTAGAACCTGGCGAGGAGTGGGTACAAGTGCCAACATATTTATGTACATCCTTTTTCAGTTTGCATTCAGCTAGATAGAAAATGTAGACAAGAAAATCCAGCTGCTGTGGAGGCGGAAGTACAGGCTTTGATCTTCGAAAATTCTTTATGTGGTTATACTGTCATTTACACAATCGGGTCGGTCGTTCGACGCATGAAAGGTTCGTGGGCTTTTACGACTCAGGCTGGTGGGAGAATTCTGAAGAAAGATTCTGGTGTCTTATGCCTTGACCACAAGTAGTCTGACTATGGAAGTCATGTCAGTAAGTAAAGCAATAACATGGTTCAAGACACAGACCTGAACTCGTGCATGCTTCCTTAGTGACGCAATGCGTATGCTCAGGAAGATAGAGATGGGCTGGGTCTGAAGACAGTGGTATGCAAAATACCGTCTCTGGGGCGGTCACGGCTGGCAAAGATTCGTTTCATTTTTTGTACCAGGGTCTTCGGGTGTATAGGCTGACAGGTTTGCGGGTAAGGATACCGTGGAGGGCAGACAAGCCATTAATCAGGCTGATATAATAAATGCTCTACGAGAAGTAAGACTTTTGCGAGAACCAAGTGATGACAGTGAATCTAAAATCATCGTCAGACTGCGAGAACAGCAAGTTAAAAGAAGTGTGGCTAGACAAAACCATTATTCAGGAAACCAAAGAAGATTAATACACTAACACAAAAACGGTGTCGTGATGCGCTAGACTCTGCGGGATTTACTGAAGAGAGGATTCAAGCACTTGTGGACTGAATTGATAGATGTGCAATGAAGATGATCTGTCCACTAAGTAATCTGTGTAGACTTGGATCCAGAGGTCCTGTGGATATTCTTCATCAAGGAACTGAGAGTGGCTGTTATGTGTTGTACACTGTTCTGTTCTTCTTGTCAAATATTCCTTTTCACATTCGTCTAGATTTGAATTGATAGTCTACGGTCCTCTTTCCACGGAGTTTGTTCTGGAATAGTTTTCAGAGGAATATCAACAATGGACAGATAAGTGGTTTCTCTGCAGAGTCGTTTGGCCTGGTGGATAAAACATTTTTATTTCAACCGCCCTATTTCTAGGTCTTCAAAATTGTCCTTCATTGGGTTTCCTGGCAAGCTGAGGAACTTTTATGCTTGTATTTACGTTTTCGTATCTATGTGCTCTCAGTGCTTATGTCCTCCCCTTTCTCCATTTCCACTATAGGGGTTGATCTCATACCTCCAGTGGTGACTCTAAGTGCTTGATTTTGCACCTTGTCCAGCTCTTGTAGTGTGTTTTTTTATGCTGAACACCACGCAGTTGACCTGTATTCCAGGTGTGGTCGTATGCTCTGTTGATAAACTTGTCTAAGTATTTTCCCACTGTCTCCCCATATGGTTACACTTAGTTTTCTCAGGATGGCTATTTTCCTTCTGGTTTTTGCTAATGTTTTGTTTATGCGCTTTCTCCATGTCAGCCTGTCATAAAATGTTACTACAAGGTATGTTGGTTTTTATATTCTCTTAGATGTATTCAAATTATGCGGATGGTGCCTGCCTTTTTTCGAGAGAGGGTAAATAGGATGGTGCTACACTTGTCAGTGTTTATGCTGACACACCATCTATTTGCCCATGCAGCTAACTATTGCATCTTCTGCTCTTTGTAGCGATCTGGTTGTCGTAGTAATCCTTTATTACTTTAGTGTCGTCCCTGGAGCGAGGGGAATAAACACCCACAATTTTTTAACCCAATATTATTGTCCTAGAGAAGCCACCAGAATCCGTCCACAAAACTCCCTAAGTCTGTAGACACCTCTTTCTTACTCTCACTTAC
>OY992894.1:72533236-72668236 GCA_963921405.1 Cepaea hortensis | reverse complement strand
GCCTTGGTTTTGCTCGATTTGCCTCAATTTGCGTGTTCCATATAAGGTAACGATCAAAGAGAACGCCTATGTAATTTTGAATTACTTTCTAACAATTTATTTCATTCCATTATCACTTCGTCTTTTAAAAAGAAGTCGCTTAAAAGTCGACAGGGTCGACTTCATTGCACCGGGTTTTATCCCATATGACTCGGTCTTTTTCCGCAGCGCGGAAAGCGTCGCACAAAGCACGAACTCCGTAGCTCTAGCGACGACCCACAGGAGTCTCCGAAAAATTTAACTCGTGAATCGTAGGACGCGGCCCGGAATTGAACCCACAACCTTCGGAGTTAAACGGCTTGACCACTTCGCCACGAAGACTCCCGACTTCGTTTTTTCCCTTCGCTATTCACCCCCTATCCCCCACTGGAGCATATTTACTCAACCAATTCACTTCAAACTGTCCCTATCTGTAGCTATCCCATGCCGCTCCACCCATGTCCTGCCCATATTACTCAATTCTATCTCTACTTCCCTTCCTAATGTGTTGTTAGGTCTTCTTCTATTCCGTTTTCTCTGTTTAATCGAAATGCAGGCCTTTGGGGCTATATTTTCTCAGGTTTTCACAGTAGATGTCCTTTCCCTCTACAAATTATTTTCGTGACCGCTTGTTTACTTGTATTTGTTTGGATATCAACATGAGCTACAAATTGATGATTTTGTCATACCATTTTAATACATCCATTCTGCGCAATAACCAATTAATACATTGTCGTAGTTTATTTGTAATTAGTTTAGTCCTTCTCGGTGTTTCTGATCCAAAAAAAATAGTTCTAATTTGATGCTTACAATGTAGATTCTAATTACTGTGTTAACTTTAATTTCTGTTCACTTCCACAACCTCCCTAGTGCTATAAAAAGCACCTTTTGCCTTTTGTATTCTTGTTTTAATATATGTTTCCCCCATTTTTGTCAACATCGCTACCCAAATAAATGTAATATCCCGTCTCTTGAAGTGAAGTTTTAGTTTTACCATGAGAGATCATTTTTTTTTTCAATATTTCCAATATGTTTAGCAAATATAAAGCTGGATATAGCTTGCAGAAAAGTAAATGTAGAGGTCTTGGTGCCCCCCAAAAAATGTAAAGGGGGACGTTAGATATTTAGATTTATGTATTGGAGTAAACAACTATGTAGGGCAGCTTACCTCCTTGAAAATATCCCATCCCTGGTCAATACAATTATCCGACAAATCATCTGCTTTATATATATATATATATATATATATATATATATATATATATATATATATATATATATATATATATATATATATATATGTTTGTGTGTGTGTGGGGGGGGGGGTGTTGTGGGATGATGTGTGTGTGTGCGCGCGCTGCTTCTAGTTCGCTGGACTGATTTTTGCTTGTAGATTAGCTTTCCCTATTACCAGTGTGCCGGCTTCGTGGCTTAGAGGTTATTACTTTTCTCCGTAATCTCGTATACTCTCGTAGGTAACGTGATGACGGTGAGAATCAGCAGTGGTTCGAATGGCATCGGTGACTTACGGGGTATGTGAGCCGGCCGCTCAGAAAGCAATGGCAACTACTGAGCGTAATCTTGCCAAGAAATCAACATACAGCTGAAAGATGCTGGTGTTGACAGCGATGTCCTGTAAAGGATATGCAAATATTTTTTTTATTACCAGTGTCCCTCGCCATCAGGCGATCCCACTCCGACTTCTGGGGTACTTGCAGTTTACATCCCCAAGTGCTGGACGAGAAGTGTAGGGGTTAAGGTGCACACCGGATGTTTAAGAGCGATCGCTCGTATCCATTCTGCCATGCTGACCTAATATTATATATTACTCTGCGATATCAAACGGGAATGTTGTTTTACTCGACCATTCCCATGTGGCTTTGTGTTTACCTCTGCAACATATACCTTAAATTTGCTTAACTTGCAACATATTTCAATATTGTATTTTATTCCTCAGCACCTTGGTTATACAGTGTTATCCTCTACAGCATCTACCTTATATTGTTATATTCTGCAATACCCACGGATATGTTGTGTTACTCACGTTTTTATTTTTATTTTTTTATGGTCTTGTTTACTATTTCCTTGTTTATTCACAATATAAATGCCATAATTATACCCTTTTTATTACCCGCAATAATGCTATAACTACCCCTTTCCCATCGCTTGTCTATTAACCTCCTGAGCGTTCATCGGTGCAATTTTATACTCAGGAAGCAAACATAACAAAGGATCACGCTGTTTATATTGTTGTCTGAATGTCAATGTCCATCCAAGAACAATGCCGTGGGAACTGATCTAAAAAGTGCATCTACAGAATAGAATTCAGAAAATCGGGTACGATGTCGTGTGTACAAATTTAGCTGAGGTCGCTAACCGGAGCTCTGAATCTGAATGAAGCCAAATGTTAGCGGAAATTTACAACTTATTGATAATGCAATTACAGTTGATGCGATGACACCCCGGACGAAAGAAAAAGTACTTAAACCATCTTAGTGCATGAGGACTTCTGAACTTTTATATTATTTATCATCATACGTATCTGCTATGTTCAGACAGACAGACAGACAGACAGACAGACAGACAGACAGACAGACAGACAGACAGACAGACAGACAGACAGACAGACGGACAGACGGACGGACTGGCGGGCGGACGGGCGGACGCACGGACAGTGTGTATATGTATGTGTTATATATACATAAGTGTGTTTATGTGTATGCATGTGCATGTGTATATGTTTGTAAGTGTGAAAATGTATATGTGTGTATATGTGTATGTGTGTATATAGGTGAATGTATGTGTATGTGTGTATATGTGTGAATGTATGTGTATTTCTGTATGTTACGTGTATCGAGGAATTTTTCTCGTGTGCAGCATTACACCATTCCTTCCGGTATGTGGCCTTATCCTGGAGGACTAGACGCTAACTCCACTACACTAGGATCAAATGGGAGTATGCAATCCCTTACTTGAGTCATGTAATGGACCCCCTACACGCTTTCCGGCGCATCAGGCATATGGTGAAAGTTTCGCTCTCGTTTAAGCTCGTCAGTAGTGTAGTGCATATCCCTGATGTCACCTAAGAATGCCGTTTGAGCTCGTCAGTAGTGCATATCCCTGATATCACCCATGATTTTAGTGTGATAATTTGGTCGCGTCTAGCTTGAGCCGCGAGGTCAAGTGGTTACACACCCGCGTCAGACCCCAGTCATTCGGAGTTCGATCCCGGATCCAGTCAAGGGTATGCACTACTTACGAGCTCATACGAGAGCGAAACTCGAGTCGAGTGCTTCCAATCTGACGTGGACAAGGCCTTAGGTTCGTACCGGAATACGATCAGCGTTGCCAGTCGTGGGTTGTGCTCAATCTTCAAACCCCAAATCCTGAACAAAAATATAAACCCATCCTTCCGTCCATCCATCATGTGCCATGCCGATAAGCGTGGGCGGTCATGTTTTGCCATATCAGCTCCGTGGATCAGCCCCGTCTTCCTGTCTCGACTATGCCACGTGGCCAAGCCATCCAGGTATTTACTTCTCGGGCTTCCCCTAGGTCTCTTACCTTCGACCTTGCCAGTTGTCACCAAGTTCACCAATTAATTTCTTCTCATAACATGCCCAACACATTTTGACTGTCTACGTCTAATGACTCTAATCAGTTTACGATCTTCATTTGTTTCTTGAAGGACTTGTTCATTGGTTTTTCTGTCTGTCTATGATATTCTTTGCATTTTCTTCAGAAACCACATTTCCACAGCCATCAGATGTTTTTCAACATTGTCCACGCTTTACATCCATACAAAAGTACAGGTTCTATGTAGCACCTCAACACTCTTTTTCTCGTTTCAGTTGATATCTTTGCATTGGTCAGTATGTTTTTCATCTTGGAAAAGGCAACCTTCGCAATGACAATTCTTGGTCTAATCTCTTCAATGCATCTCCCATAGATAGACCCATATTCTTTGACCACACGAGCCGCCTTTACTTCCCAAGACTCTTCCTGGTACCCATGTTAGAATTGGCTCCACCTGTTAGCCCAGGTCTGGTTTACAAATCTGTCCCGATGTGAATTCAAACTCCCGACCACCAGACCGACAGGCGAGCTTCTAGAAACTACATTACTGCGGCTCCCGGCCATTGAATTATTGTGATAACAACCGTACTGTAGACACCGAGATTAGAATGTGATTCGCTCGAGGTAGCGGTGGGTGTGGGATCTAGTCGCCAATCTAACCCTGACACCCTACATTGGGCCAACGGCTTCGGGCGGAGGAGTGCAACTGGAAGGATACAACCCTGATCCTTGTGCGAGGAAATGCAACCCAACGACAAAATGACATGGCAGACAGGGCCATATGACTTGGTCCGCAACTGATTTTGAGCGGATACTCCGACAGGCGAACAGTTAGAGTATTGCTGTGCTGATCCCGCAACTTCTGCAGCTTGTCTTGTTCCAGGCGTATTGGTGTTACCTTTCCTCTGGTGTAAACTAGAGAGGCCGAGAGAAGGATCATGCTACAAGGGCAATGTATGATCTCCGAATGCAGCCCAGGCTCTGTGTTATTGAGAGGTCTAACTCCATGTTACAAACTGTCGTCTGTGAAGACGGCAAGATGGCAGCCATGGTCTTATGGGAGCCACGGTAGCGAAGTCTAGGCAGTTATGTGTGCGAATCCTTTTTGGGTTCCTGTAACCGTAGTGGACTCCAAGACCGTCCAAGCTAGTGCCCGGGGATGTCCTAGGAAGTACAGGCGATCGACTTGGTGCTGACCACATTTATCTGTACCGCCACATCCTGCTCCAGTCAAAATATGATAAATCCTACAGGAAGATTGCTGCTCCCCGTTGCAAATGTTTAATCGCCCCTTCAACGTATTTATGGGAAGATAGTGTTGTGGTTTCCCTTTGAACCCCAGCGCCATGGTGTATATTTAATGATTATGCAGTGTTTGAAAATATAGCCAGTCCATGTTTTGTATTTACCTATTATGTTGCATGAACTTTACAGAAAACTTGGACGGGCAATATTTTCAAACACTGAACACTGTTATTACAATTACACCCTATAGTTTGTGACTAGCCTACTTCAGCAATACTGTTTGTCAGGACACGTGCTGGTTTTGTTGTTGCGCTCGCACGCTTTGAACTCCAGCGTAGTTCATTGTCACAACTTCTAGTAGCACTGGCTGAGTTTTGCGTGTGGATTAGCTTTAAGAGCAAACACTTAAACTCCCGGTGTGCTCAACCGAGGAAGCAGGCTCAACCCTTACACCCGTCAGCTGGACTAACATGTAAATTTCTCGGCCTTGACTTGGGGACGAAAACTACAAGTACTTCTAAAGTCGGAGTGGGTTTGCCTGATGGCGAAGGACATTGGTAATAGGGAAAGTTAATCTACACGCAGAAATCTCTCCAGTGCACTATAAATAGTAGCAGGTGTATGGTCTACTCTTAATTCAAAGCAATCTGTCATTTACTGCCAATATAGTACCTTGCGGTGTATGGCAGAAGGGTCTTTGAGTCTGAGGAATTAAGGCCGCATGGCTAGTGCAGTCGCCGCGAACTGTGCAGGTTAGGATTTTCTTTTTGCCCCCGACAGAAAAAAAATCCCACACCTTACCTGGGGATCGAACCCGTGTCTCCCGAAGGAGAGTCCGGTGTTCTAGCCACTCGGCCAGCCGCTCCTCATTCAAAGCAATAACACGCAAAAATAAAAATAAATCAATCAATTACATCGGAAAGGAAGTGAGGACGGCACCATTGGTTGACTACATTGAAGAGCAGCAAGTCCGGTGGTCAAATCAAAAGACATAATATACAGGACAATGCCCCAGAGGTCCACCAAGAACTTGCACACAACACACATAGGGGAGAAATAAAGTGTCTGAGGCTGCGAACACCAGACTCTATGAAGCACATACAGTTGGCCGAGGAAGCCCCTGTTAACTGGAAGCTGAATGGCAAAACGGAGATAACATGATAGAAGAAATGATATGATTATAATTCATCGCATTAAAATTTCCGGGCGTTCGTGACGGCTGTCTGGTGTTTGAGGTCAATATCTTCTATTGTGCGTGACTGAAGTCGTGGTTTCGTGACTGGTAACATTTGCCAGCTGTTAGTTTTAATATATCCTATATCTCAACTTTATTAATACTCACTTTATCATCTTCATCATCATCATCATGTGATATATCCATAGGCGCGAACGGTTTTTATTTTTACGATTATGCCATGTGACTATGTCATCCAGGTATTTATCATTTTGTCTTTCCCTAGCTTTTTTTTCTCCATAAACTTGCTGGTTGTCACTAAAGTTTTTCTTTTTTTTTACAATGTAGGTCCAAAAATAGTGAATGTCTAAGTTTAATTTTTCTAATCAATTTGAGGGCTTTCATTTATTTATTGAACGACTGTTCCATTTTTTTTCTAACCACATTTTCACTACCATTGGATGTTCCCCAGCGTGTCAGCTTGTTGTCCATATTTCACATTTATACAACAGTATGAGTTATATATACAGTATAACTTCACTCTATAGCTTCAAGTGAGTGGCACCTTGCAGTCTTGACAGACCAAAGTATGTGAGTTGGAATGTGCCCAATATTCCATCACAATTCCTGGGCAGAGTTTCAGAGAAACATGTGGTGCTCAAACGACATGTTCCCTCTCTCGGCCTAATCTTGTGTATTCCTGAGGAATGGGTAACCAATACGTCTGGCATAAGGTAGGCTGCAGACGCTGGCGGCACAGCGTCAAACCTCCAAGACCTCGCCACCACGAGCAGATGGCGAATGATGGCCAGACCCTGGAACCCAAGGGACCCGGCTTAGAGGCGTTCAGCCAAGTCCCACAGGTGAGGGCCTCGTACGCGTCCGGACCGTAAGGGCGCATACTCCTGTCAATCACAAGTGTCCGGACCTGTGTAAAGCGTGGACTATCGTCAGACTCCCCACCTGACTTTAGCGGATCCCACAACCAGCGGGAGTAGGCCCGCCGAAGATACCGCAGGAGATATTGCACGTCTATTGCGAGCAAATCTCCCATCCTTCCAATGTGCGGATCTCGCGAACGGCGAGAATAGGCCCGCCGGAGATATTGTTCGTCTGCTGCGGACAAATCTCTACCGAGACTGAATAAGTAAAGAAACGATAAAAGTTGTGGTATTTCAATTGCGCTTGCGCTCCCATCTATGTTACATAGCTTCATGTGTCTTCACAAAGTCGGACTACATGAAGTAACAGATTGGTTGGAATGAGAACAAATGGACGGAGGATTTGAAAATCTGCACCATGATGAAATTATTTATAGTGTAACTACCACTGAAGCAGAAGAAAGTAATGACGATGGAGGATCAGTTCTTAACCAAAAACTTACAGCTATCCACTCAGTAGCACAAACAATGTTATCATAGTGAATCGACTGGTTTGAAATGCAAGAGGAGGAAAATGCAATACAGACCCTACTTTTGCATAAGATACAGAACCACTCCGCGCAGAAAGCTCGAGCCACAAGGACATAGACTATTTTAAAGTAACGTGGCTTCGTAGTATTTTTAAACATTTCTGTACATTGCTACTCTTACACTGAAGTTTATTTTGATCGTTTTGTAAAATCAAATACAAATTTAAATTATATTCACTTTTAAAGGATTTCATTTTCATTTTTGTCGCAGTGAAATCACGTTACTGTAGATATGTATCAAGAGATTTCTGTGATCCGTCTATTCGGTTAACCGTCACAGCCCTGGTGACGGTTAATCGAAGTTATATATATATATATATTAGGGCTGTGGAAGTTAACGATTAATTAATCGATTAATCAATAATATTTTATTTTTTTTTACAATTAATTTTTTTTTAACGATTAATCGAAAACTGTTCTCCCATCACTTATACAAATGAACCAGATGTCGAAAAATTGTCGGACATTTTAAGCATAGTGCTGCAAACATAACCGAGTTGCACAATTTTACTGAGTCACCATTGTGTAAGCTGCAGCAAGATGTACCAACAAGATGAAACAGTATGTTTATTATGCTACAGAGTCTTCTACAGGTCAGAGAAGTATTAACTGTCTAATAAAAGAAGCACTACAAAGGTTCAGATTCGGAGAATATGTCAAAGTTTTGGACTTATTCTGTCAGACAACGGTCTTGCTTGGCGGTCAAGATTTTGTTTCATGTAGCTATGTATTGCCACTGCTATCATCGTTGACAGAGCTTATGACTGTACACGATGATTATCCGGGCTACATAGCTAAATTTAAGGCAGCATGTATTAATGACTTCAGTGAACGTGTAGCTAATATGACAAGTATTTAAATACTACAGATTGCAACAGCACTTGATCCACGCTGCAAATACTTGAAGTGATAAATTGAAGTGAAGAAATACTTGATCAAAAGATGCAAAAGAACGAACTTGGTCACTTATTGAACAACAAATAGCAGTTACATGATGAGCAGATGGAGACTGCTGCAACGAATGATACTGACATTGACAATCAAACTATATGTGAACCAACTGAAGAGAGTATTAAGCTAATTGAGTCTGAAATGGATAGGAAAGTTGCTGAATCGGTTGACTATTTACAATGGTGGAAACTTAATGAACATCGATATCCAAAATTGGCATTCCTTGCCAAGACCATTCTGTGCATACCGGCTACCTCAGTTCCAAGTGAACGATTGTTCAGCTCTGCTGATTATATTGTTAATAAGACGCGCCCGTCACTTGAAGCAAATATTGGCAGCATACTCGTCTGTTTGCATAGTTGGTTATTAGATGACATATGAACAAGACAATCCAGTGTTTTTTTTCGATTTTTGACAAATACGACTATAATGTGAGTCATGTGACTATAATTATTTTGCTTTAATCGAAATTAACGATTAATTAATCGTTAATTTTTTCAAAAGTTAACTATTAAATTTAAATTAATCGGTCGCAGCCCTAATATATATATATAACTTAGATTAACCGTCACCGTTGTGACCAGGGCTGTGACGGTTAACCGAATAGACGGATCACAGAATCTCTTGATACATATCTACAGTAACGTGATTTCACTGCGGGTTGCGACAAAAATGAAAATGGACACACACACACACACACACACACACACACACACACACACACACACACACACACACACACACACACACACACACACACACACACACACACACACACACACACACACACACACACACACACACACACACACACACACACACACACACACACACACACACACACACACACACACACACACACACACACACACACACACACACACACACACACACACACACACACACACACACACACACACACACACACACACACACACACACACACACACACACACACACACACACACACACACACACACACACACACACACACACACACACACACACACACACACACACACACACACACACACACACACACACACACACACACACACACACACACACACACACACACACACACACACACACACGCACGCACGCACGCACGCACGCACGCACGCACGCACGCACGCACGCACGCACGCACGCACGCACGCACGCACGCACGCACGCACGCACGCACGCACGCACGCACGCACGCACGCACGCACGCACGCACGCACGCACGCACGCACGCACGCACACATCACGTTTACACTCTTTTCTCACTGCAGTTGATAGTTTAGTTTTATTTATTTTTAATTATACTTTCCATTTTGTGAAAAGGCTTCTTTTACAATTGCGATTCTTGTTTTAACCTCCACAATGCATCTTCCGTCAGATGTTATGAATTGTACTGATTCATCTGTTCAAGTATTTTCTGGTTTACTTGATAACTAGGTGAAACAACAAATATTCTTTCTCCCTCTCTTCGCTGGATGGGTTTTAAGCTGACATTGGCGAAAATGACACACCGCTCCTTTCTCGTCGGTGGCATTACTTACGCTAGTGTATATACATATATATAGTATTACTCTGGCATATATTATATGTTATACCTAGCAACACCTTAGGTTCTAACGTTTTCCTTGTCTGCTCAATCAATGTTTACTATTTTCATCATTATCATTACATGCCTTGCAAAGTGGCGTAGACAAATCTCAGTCCTTGGTGTTATTGATCAATGTCACCTGAGATAGTTCTCAATGTCACCTGAGATAGTTCTCAATGTCACCTGAGATAATTCTCAATGTCACCTGAGATAGTTCTCAATGTCAGCTGCGATAGTTCTCAATGTCACCTAAGATAGTTCTCTATGTCACCTGAGATAGTTCGCAATGACACCTGAGATAGTTCTCAATGTCACCTGAGATAATTCTCAATGTCACCTGAGATAGTTCTCAATGTCATCTGAGATAGCTCTCAATGTCACCTGAGATAGTTCTCAATGTCACATGCGATAGTTCTCAATGTCACCAGAGATAGTTCTCTATGTCATCTGAGATAATTCTCAATGTCACCTGAGATAGTTCTCAATGTCACCTGAGATAGTTCTCAATGTCACCTGCGATAGTTCTCAATGTCACCCAAGATAGTTCTCTATGTCATCTGAGATAGTTCTCTATGTCACATGAGATAGTTCTCAATGTCAACTGAGATAATTCTCATTGTCACCTCAGATAGTTCACTATGTAACCTGAGATAGTTCTCAATGTCACCTGAGATAATTCTCTATGTCATCTGAGATAGTTCTCAATGTCATCTGAGATAGTTCTCAATGTCATCTGAGATCATTCTCAAAGTCACTGAGATAGTTCTCTATGTCACCTGTGATAGTTCTCTATATCATCTGAGATACTTCTCTATGTCGCCGTCTTAGTTCACCAAGCATCGTTGTACTCGGTTTGCCTTTGTCTCCTCTACCTCTGATGGCTCCAGCTGTCACAGTGTATTAATGTGCTACTACTTCTGCACTTCCTGGCAATCATTGTTAAGTACTCCGGCATTCTAATATAATCGCATAATTCGTTTTAGAATCATGTCATTTGCTGTCTAAATTGTCCATTATCTTTCCGTGATTCACTGCCATACACCAAAACAGGTGTTACATAATATACTAGCAATCTGTTTCTGATATTCAATGATAGTGGCGTATTAAACAATATTCTTTTCATTTTCTGAAATACAGCTTTCGATTAATTAACCTAATGTATTCTTTATCTCTGGTATGCATCTTTACAACCTTTTTTTTTTGTTGCATAACCCATACAGGACGTTGCAGTCAACACCAGCATTGTTCAACTGCTGTTGATATACTAGGCAAGATTTTTACGTAAAGTAGTTTGCCATTGATTTCTGAACGACCGGCTCCCATACCAACACGTTATAACACAACTCGGCACAGTCTGCTGCAAAAATTGGTCGCAGCTGAGTTTCGAACGCCTGGTAAGCGGCTTTGGCCACGGAGACGGACCTTTACTACCTACCATGAGTAATAATTTAACGTCTGTCGTGATACAAGACTATGTATGTAATAAAATGAAGACAATATCAACAATGCCCATGCTAGGTTGACAGACCAAGAAAAACAGAAAAACCCACGTTTAGAAATAGATCCGAACACGTAACCACCCGACCTGCAGGTCAACGCCCTAGACATTGTTCTACCACTGATATCTCAAATGTAAATGTAGTTACACGATAGAGACAGAAGCAACGAAAGAGATTGGGGAAGATAAACCCTATATCTGACGTGGGAAATAGCACACGTACTTTAAGAGAAATTAAAATATCCCTGATCAATTTATTTTGTCCGTTGCTCATGTAGTCCGTGACGTATGGCGATGGTCAAGTTTTGGTACAACCATCTTTATCGGGTCGTGCGCATTATTCCTGATAAGACGTTTCTCCGTATCAGGATGTCATTCTGGCTTTGCACGTATTCCCTTGTCTTTCTTTACCTTCAGTTTTAATTTTTTACTACGTATTCCAGGGTAAGTACCGGCTTCGTGGCCGAGGGGTTAGCAGCTTTCTCCGCTAACCCCGAATACTCTCGTCACGTGACGCGACAAGAATTAGCAGTGGTTCGAATCGCAAAAGTGACTTATGAGAGTATGGAGCCGGTCGCTCAGAAAGTCGTGGCGTGCTGATGAGCGTAATCTAGCCTAGGAATCAACATACAGCTGAAAGATGCTGGTGTTGACCGCAATATCCTGAAACAGGAAGGAAACGCGGGAAAAAAAAAAAAAAAAAAAAAAATTCCAGGGTAAGTATTCTCATGACACGGTTAGATAATCATCATCTATCTAATCTCATCGCATTTGTCTTCCACTTGTACCTTGCGGTGTCGAGGTGAAGCGTAAACAGCGGGAGAGTTCCTCTTTATGGATTTCGTGTATTGAGATTCCATAAGACTCTGTTATTCTCATTGTCCATCGTTTGTTCACATGGTCGGCCTCTTCTTCCGGTTACATTTGGTCTGTACATCATTGCTTGTTGTGGTATACTGTTACTTGGTAGCCTAGTTATATGGCCAAACCATTTAGCTTGCTGTTTCCAATAAAATCTAGCTCTGCCGTAATCCTAATTTCCTCGTTTATGATTGTCTTGATACATTGAGTATTCATCTCAAGGATCTCATTTTCGTTGTAATTTTTTCCCTTCTTTTATTGCATTGTCTGGGTTTGCCATTAGTGGCATAGAGTTGGTAGGAAGATTGTGTTCTGGAGTGCTTTTTAGTATCTACCGATTAGTGTTTCTTCTTTCGTATTGGCTCAATGTGTCAAATGAGTTGGTTTGCATCTATTTTCGATCTCGTCTTCTGATTTGCCATTTGATGATATTATACTTCCTAAGTACTAGTAGTTGTTTACTTGTTTCAATGGGTGTTCTTTTAGAGGAATCTTTGTTGATTTGAGACGAATCACAATTGGGGGACGTAACATCAATAGCATTAGATATGAGGGTGATACCGTATTGATTGCAGACAATGAGCAGTAGCTGCAACATTTAGCAGATGTGGTTTTTACACACAATGAACAACTAGGGTTAGAATTAAATTGTAAAAAGACATAGATTATGGTTGTCACTAGGAAGAAGGCGACACCACAATGTAATATTCAAGTGTATGGGAATATTCTTAACCAAGTCAATCGGTGTAATTATCTCGGAACAGTCATAACATCTGATGGGAGATGCCTTGAAGAGATTAGAACAAGAATCGCTATGGCGAAAGTGGTCTTTTGCAAAATGGAAATCATACTGACCAATAAAACTATGTCTTTTGCTGCGAGAAAAAGAGTGATGAAGTGCTACACAGAACAGGTACTTTTGTATAGATGTGTAGCGTGGACAAGCTGAAAAACAGCTAATGGCTGTGGAAATGTGGTTTCTAAGGAAAATGCAAAGAATGCCATGGACAGACAGAAAAACCAGTGGCCAAGTCATACAAGAAAGAAATGAAAACTGTAAACTGATTAGAGAAACCAGACGTAGACAATCACCATTATTTGGACACGTTGTGAGAAAAAATAAAGACAGGCAAGACAGGGAGGAAAAGAACAAAGGGAAGACAGAGAAGTAAATACCTGGATGGATTGGCCACTTGGTATTGTGGAGACAAGAACACTGAGTTGATCCACAACTCGTTATCGTGTGAGATGGCGAAATATTACCCATTCCCACCCCCACGCTTATCGGCATGGCCCATGCTGATGATGATGATGTAGTCATTACCTCTGGATTAATGTTGTTAATATTCATATTGACGGGCTTCGTGACGAAGGGCTTAAGGACGCGGTTCGTAAACCCGTATACCCGCGTTTGAAACACCCCTGTGCGCGATTTGGCAGCAGACCGAGTTGCGTTGGTTATGCGTTGGTTGTGCGTTGGTATCGGTGCCGGTGGTCCAGAAAGCAACGGCAAACTACTGAACGTAAACTTGATAAGAGATCACAGCGGCTGGTGGTGACTGCGATGTCCTGTAAAAAAAATTATACTCTAAAAAATTAATATTATGTTCCTTAGGCACATCGTTTAGACTATTTAGGCGGATTGTTAAGCCTGCTTCTGATTTAGCTGTTAGTGCTAGATCGTCCGCAAATATAAGTTCATTACTGGTGTGATTTCCCGTTGATTCTCATTCTGTGTTCTGTTTTTCGTGTGGTGCTGTTAGGTCTCTTTTTGGCGGATTTCTTTACATATGCTGTCTATATAGGTTATGAACAAGAGAATAGACAGGACAAAATCTTGTCGTTTCTATTCGATTTTCTAATTGTTTGTTCAATGTCCAGGCTTCCGCGACTTGTATTAGTATTGAATATACATAACATTTGACAAAACTCATTTTTAATGTATTGTTAATCTCTCTAGATTTTAATATTAATTTCATGATGTTGAAAACATATTTGGCCATTCCTATTCTCTTTTTAATTTCTGTTTCACTTCTGCCATCATCTGTTAATACATGCCCAAGACAGGAGAAACTAGTTACTTGTTTTAGTATCTCCCCGTTTACTGTGATGTTCTTTGATGCCATTTCCTTTCCATTACTAATTATCCTAGTGTTCGTTTTTTGGATGTTAATATATAAGCCACATTCTTCACTATACCTGTTTACGTGTTCCACTAAGTTTGCTATACTTCACCAGTTCACCGAGAGATCACCAGTCTTATATGCAGTCTGTGTTCTGGTTCCTATTATACCATGCGGCAAGCCATTCAGATATGTATTTCATGTCTTCCCCTGGTTTGTTTTCTCATCATGTATGCTAGCTGTCGTTCTCAAGCTGATTTCTCTTTTTATCGTGTCCCGAAAAATATTCACTTACTAGACCTAATTTGTCTTGTTCGTTTTTTAACCCTAAATATATATTTTCTTTAAAATTGTCTATCCATCCAAATATATTCTTAGCACATTTATCTCCGTCCATATATACGATTTAAATTTCTCTTTCCATCCATGTATATTCTTTACATTTCTTTTCTTTCCATCCACATATATTCTTAACATGTTTGCATTAGTCCATGTATGATCTTTACATTTTTCTTTTATCCATCCAAATATATTCTTAACATTTTTGCATTAGTCCATGTAAGATCTTTACATTTTTTGCTCGCCTATCGGTCATGGGTTCGAATCCGCATCGAGAGATTTTATTTTATTTTATTTTATTTTTAATTTACCCATCCGAAAATGGGTGTAGGAAATATGTTAGAAAGTAAAGGCGGACGGCGCGATACCGACCAAATCACTCACCGAGCACCTATGTGTCTATACAAATGTGGGTCCCGCACCATTTTATCCCAAATGCGCCTTTATTTTTTGCATATTTATTTTACAGGGCATCGTAGTTTGCCATTGCTTTCTGAACGACCGGCACCAATACCAAAGCAAAACCAACGCAACTCGGTCTGCTGCCAATGTCACATGAGATAGTTCTCAATGTCACCTGAAATAGTTCTCAATTTGCGCAGCAGTGTATCGAACGCGGGTATACGGGATTGTGAACCGCGACTGTAAGCCCTCGCCACGGAGAGAGGCCAATGCGCCTTAGAGCTTGTTAAAACGGTCCTTCACTCACATTCTTAATACTAATACAAGTTGCTAGCTGTAATCTTCAATTAGATTGTGCGCATCAAGCCGTCTGGTGTCTGACCATCGAAGTGTCAGTTCCTGTAAACACTTGATACTTATGATCGCTTCCCGGAATTTTTGGCAAATATTAATGTTTAGTATCTGCATTTGATCATGACAGAGCTACCAACAAGCGGCGGTCATCAAAATGGCACACAGAGATGTGGAAACTTCATGGGGCGGTTCTTGCTCCTGGAGAACCGCGAACACGTTTAACAAACTACAAATTCTTATGACAATGAAGCGGTTACTCTGGTAGATTGAGCAGAGCACTAATATACCATTGCATGTGTCTTGGTTTATTCAGTCCCAAGATTGGTAAGAAGTTTATGAACAGCTCATAAGTCATCATGTATGATATGATCATGAATCATTCCTTGGAAGAGAATGTAGCGGTTTTGAATTGGCTGCCATATCCAAATGAGGGATTTGAGAAGTCAGCCTGTAGCAACAACTGATTACTGTTAGGACCAGAGAGTCCTTGGCTTGGGGGAGAGGGAGGGGCGAATGGTCTCAAGGTATGGTGTCCACCTCGAGTGATGGAGGTTCCGGGTTCAATCTCGGTCCTGGGGTCAGGCCCCGTTGAGGTCCGGAATTTTTTTCACGTGGACTTCTAGTAACAATATTTCCCCTGGTCTCTAGTAGTGAGATCCGACCCCCGTATGTATTGTTGCGCACGTAAAAAATCCCTTGACAATTAGAAATCGAAAAAAGAGTAGTCTAACTGCGCTGCCCTGGCAACATTTCGAGTTAAAAATAAACCCACAGTATTTCAGGATCCTCGCCGGTGCTAAATGTTTGTGCACTGAGCTGAGATTTTCAGTTTGAGTTTGGAGTAAACGGAGCTCTTATGGGTTACACTCGTGTGCCGTGATGTTGATCCGTCGACTAAACTAAACTAAACACTTATTATTAATCCTGATGTGCACATAAAATAGGTAAAACTAAAGGCCCATTGTACACACAATAAGGCACTCCGCATATACGGTCCTAGACCATTTTTATAGATAGATCTATCGGCCTCGAGAGACGCTGTGGTCAATACAATATCGGCCGTCTTTACCTCCCTAGGCATTTTCTAGTGCCCACTTAGGATGGATCGACCTGTGATCCCAAAGCAGTTTTAACGATCAGCTGTTATCTGAATTCGAATCCAAAGCCAGCAGATCCGCAGGTAAGTGTCCAGGAACTGCGCTATCGCGACCCCAGGAATCACCTATAACTGGTGTTAAACACTTACCCAGGCTGCGACTCCCGGATAAATTATAATTGCTGTTAAATTCCTACGAAGGTTGCGAAAATACCCGATGAGGTGTCCTTGTCCTTGGCCTGGATTGTAAATGAGGGTGGAGCTAGGGGCTGGATCGAGAGGCTATTAAACTTCTCACCTGAACTTTGCATGAGAAGGTCATTTTTCGTTTCGCTGTATACATTGACAATATCAGATGATTTAGATGAATTATTTACCATCGTGTGTCCTAGATCTGTGTTCGTGCCCGAAGAAACCCATAATTCACACATTCATGTTGTCAGCGAAACAGATAAAAAAAAAAGAACGTACATAATTGTATCAATTTGGACGTGAGCGCACGTTGCCCCTGGCCCGACCGTCTAGAAAGAGAGCGGGCCTGATCACAGAAAATCAGTACGAGAAATAATTCAAATATACAGTGTTTTTACCAAAGACAACCACAATTATAATTTGTCGTTTATTGCACCTTTGCTGGACTTTTTTTTCCCGTGATGCCCCAGTCCAGTCAGTTGGCATATGTAGTTAACATACGGTGTACAGAAAAATATGCAGATCAACAGAAAGGAAAGGTAAATTGGTCAGCTTTATGAGAACACAATCAGGAATGACAAGATGGGTGTTGCAGATAGAAAACTGTTGACGGCACATAAAAAGCAAAACGTTTATGAGCAACTCCATAAAATGTCACTAAAGCAGGTGTATCTACACAAATATGAGACAATCACCTTATACCCATTACATTTCAAAGCCAGTAAAAGGGTCCTTTACTGCGGGCTCAAAAATATCCTTGCAAAATTTACCAGCAGTTGTAAACACTGGAGATAACACAGATGCTGCTGGCTTCGTGTAGATATTCCACACGTTGTGACCACGGTAACATCAGCTCATCAGAAGTTGTAATCTCAGTCTGGCATCGCATTATACTGGCCCACGCCGAGCATTGACTTCGGGTTGAAACGGCCAGATATCACGTGTTCTCCAGAACATTCCTCATGTTTTTCATGACCATCGGCTGGCTAGGACGCTGAACTCATTAAGTTTGTTGGATAAAACGACAGGTGTCTATATAGGGATGGAGAAATCCTTTATGTAGGGACAAATGCCGGGTTTTTCACCCCGATATCAAGGTTGCCGATGGCAATGTTGATGTAAACAATTTGGAATGCTAATGTTGTTTTAACCCGCTAATATGTGTACGCCCTGTGAAATGAATTCTTGATCTGTGGTCCATTAGTTGATATTCAAGTTGTTTGTGATCTTTGATGAACATAGGCGGATGGCGTTATCATTGATCTCTGAATAAAATATAAATATATTTATGTTCTTCTGTGGTGTGGCTAATATTTGAATAAAATAAAGAGATATTTATGTCCAGCTTTAATGCCATTACAGATCATCAATAAATACCAACGTATTGTTTGGCTCACAGAAGTAGGAGCAAGAATTAGAGACTAAAAGACGCACTGGACAACAACAAGTGATGCCATAGATTTATGTCATGAACAAGGTCGGACGTGAGCTCCACGCCTGGGATCGTCGCTTGCCAAAGTGAGGAAAAGATTAGCCAGCTATTCCTCCTTGCTCTCAGGTCTAAAAAAATGTCATAGCGCTGTCACTTCACAGACCCAATGTAGAAAACTACTTCAGAGCAGTTCACTGTAGTTTACTCAGCGGACCCGTTAGTGTAATCTTTCAGGGAAAACGTTGATAATGTCATGAGAGCGGTCGAACGAGGATTCGATGTCTACGTTCGTCGTCCGCTAAGAGAGGGCAAGACTAGGCACCGATTCCTCCGTGTAATTCTGGCCTACAAAACGTGATGATCCATACATTTCATAGCCCTACAGTAAGTTCCTGTTTAGGGACTTTGTTTTAACACGTTGCTATACATGATACCGGTCTCCGGTCAGCCGGTCTCCGGTCAGCCGGTCTCCGGTCAGCCGGTCTCCGGTCAGCCGGTCTCCGGTCAGCCGGTCTCCGGTCAGCCGGTCTCCGGTCAGCCAGTCTCCCTGGCTAAGGCGTTAACGTCTTTCTCCGTAACCCCGTATATTTTCGTGAGTAACGTGTCCTGCGCGAGAATCGGTAGCGGTTTTCGCCGCATTGGTAACTTATGGGGTATACGAGCCGGCCGATCAGAAAGCAATGGCAAACTGCTGAGCGTAATCTTGCCTAGTACATCAACAACGGCTGAAAAATGCTGATGTTGACTGCAATGTCCTGTAAGGGATATGCAACAACAACAACAAATACATGATGTCTGGTTGGGAGCTGCGGTTGTGGAATGGCTATATATGATATATGGTTGGGAGTTAGGGTTGTGGAATGGCTGTATATGATATATGGTTGGGAGTTAGGGTTGTGGAATGGCTGTATATGATATATGGTTGGGCGTTAGGGTTGTGGAATGGCTGTATATGATATATGGTTGGGAGTTAGGGTTTTGGAATGGCTATATATGATATATGGTTGGGAGTTAGGGTTGTGGAATGGCTGTATATGATATATGGTTGGGAGTTAGGGTTGTGGAATGGCTGTATATGATATATGGTTGGGAGTTACGGTTGTGGAATGGCTGTATATGATATATGGTTGGGAGTTAGGGTTGTGGAATGGCTGTATATGATATATGGTTGGGAGTTAGGGTTGTGGAATGGCTGTATATGATATATGGTTGGGAGTTAGGGTTGTGGAATGGCTGTATATAATATATGGTTGGGAGTTAGGATTGTGGAATGGCTGTATATGATATATGGTTGGGAGTTAGGGTTGTGGAATGGCTGTATATGATATATGGTTGGGAGTTAGTGTTTTGGAATGGCTATATATGATATATGGTTGGGAGTTAGGGTTGTGGAATGGCTGTATATGATATATGGTTGGGAGTTAGGGTTGTGGAATGGCTGTATATGATATATGGTTGGGAGTTACGGTTGTGGAATGGCTGTATATGATATATGGTTGGGAGTTAGGGTTGTGGAATGGCTGTATATGATATATGGTTGGGAGTTAGGGTTGTGGAATGGCTATATATGATATATGGTTGAGAGTTGCGGTTGTGGAATGGCTATATATCATATATGGTTGGGAGTTGTGGTTGTGGAATGGCTGTATATGTGATATATGGTTGGGAGTTGTGGTTATGGAATGGCTATATGTGGGAGCTGCGGTTGTGGAAAAGCTATATATGGTATATGGTTGGGAGTTAGGGTAGTGGAATGGCGATATGCGATACATAGTTAGGAGTTAAGGTTTTGGAATGGCTCTACGCTTGCCTGCCGCCCGTCGCTCATGGGATCGAATTCGCATGGGAGTTAATTTTCAAAAATAATGTGGACTCGTCCCTGGTACACCCAGTGTAATGGGGGTACCATAAAATGTCATGGAGAGTAAAAGTGACCGGCATAAAACTGACAACACCACCCACCGGGTAACAGTTGATCTTTACAACTCTGCGTATATCCCCATATCCCCCCCCCCCACCCTCCACACGAGAAAAAGAGTGTTGAGGTGCTGCATAGAACCTGTACTTTTGAATGGACGTGAAGCGTGGGCAATGGGCAGTCAAGCTGAAAAACATTTGATGGCTGTGGAAATGTGGTTTCTGTGGAGAATGCAAAGAATACCATGGACAGACAGAAAACACAATGACCAAGTCCTACAAGAAACAAATGAAAATCGTAAACTGATTAGAGAAATTAAACGTAAACAGTGAAATATTTTGGGGCATGTTATGAGAAGAAATAAATTGGAGAACTTGGTGCCAACTGGCAAGATCGAAGGGAAGAGAGAAGGGGGAAGACAGAGAAGTAAATACCTGGATGGCTTGGCCAGGTGGTATGGTCGAGACAAGAACACTGAGCTGATCCACGATTCTTGTGATCGAGTGAAATTGTGCATCATGACCACCCTTGCTTATCGGCATGGCACAGATGGATGGATGGATGGATTGCCCCATTTGCCCAGTGCACTTTATGCTGTAGATCTTCTTCTTCTTCTTCTTCTTCTTCTTCTTCTTCTTCTTCTTCTTCTTTTTCTTCTTCTTCTTCTTCTTCTTCTTCTTCTTCAGCATTCCGAGCCATTGAGGTTTTTTGCTGCAGATACAATCCGTCTCTATTCGTCTCTCTGGTTGACCTTCTCTTGCCAGTCGTTGATTCCAAGTGCTTGTAGGTCTGTATATATATTATCTCTCCACCGTCTTCTTGGTCTACCTCGGGGTCTACGGTCATTTATTTCCTGAGTGTAAGCGAGTTTTGTTTCCCTATTGTCTTCCATTCTTTCTATATGCCCCAGCCAATGTAGTCTATTAGCCTTCATGATACCAGTGATTAGCGGGGACTTAAACAGATCATAAATGTCTTTGTTACTTCTTCTTTTCCACTCTCCACATTGTGTATCTCTAATAGGTCCAAAGATGCGTCTTAAATCTTTAATCTCAAAGGTTTGTAACAAGGCTTCACCTTCTTTCGTTGTACTCCAGGTTTCAGAGCCATACAGCACAACTGGTCTGATCAGTGTTTTGTATTTTGTGATTTTGGTGTTACGAGATAGCGCATTTAATTTTAGTAGATGTTGTAGTGCATAGTATATCTTATTTCCAGAGTTTATTCTAGTTTGTATTTCTTCCCTTATGATGTTGGAGCAGTTGAAGATTGTACCCAGGTATGTGTATGTTTCCGTTCTTTTAATGGTCATATTATCTATTTGTATGTGGCCAGAGTTTTTAGCCATTCCTTCTCTTGAAATTACCATATATTCTGTCTTATCTTGGTTGATAACCAGCCCCATCTGTTGGGCTTTTTCCTTAAAGTCAGTCAATATTTCCAATGTCTTTTGTTATATGTTGTAGATAGGGTTCTTTATTGACTTAATGACATTGTATGGCCACAAACATGAACATGTACAGCCGTAAACGACCATTTGAAACGCCTCAAACGTATTGGAAATACCATGCTAGTCCCATATATTGATTGACCAACAGACATAAGTGGTCAGTCTCACGGCTGACGCCCTTCCTCCCTGGAACATTTCCTTTTACCCATTTAGACTGAATTGACCTGGGAGCATGAATCAATTTTTGCAAACCCCTCCTCGATAAAAATTCGAACTCTTTACCACAGGGCCGGCAAGCAACCGGTCTAGCCACAATACAATTGCAGCTCCTAGTAAAAACAAATAATGAATTAACAATATGAGGGTTTTAATTTGGAACTTTACAAATGTGATCATGTATATATTTATTTTATTCTTTACAGTACGTCACAGTCAACTCCAGCATTGTTTCGCTGTTTTTATTTCTTGGAATGCTTACGTTCTGTAGTTTGCTATTGTTTTCTGACCGACCGGCACTCATACCATTGTATGAAAATCAACGCAAGGCGGTCTGCTTCCAAATCGTCCGCAGCTGTATTTCGAACGCGATATGCGAGGTTTCAAAATGTGTTCTTAACCCCTTTGCGAAAGCGCCGATTATACATAAGAAAGAGGGGGGAGGGGAGAGGGGAATCATGACAGGAGACGAACCCAAAGTTAAAAATATTTTAGTCTCATGGATTGAAGGATACATTGCTGAACAACATAAGTCCAAACAATTGAGACACAGTGCCTATATAAAGAGAAGTAGTATAAACCGTCGTTCAGAAAGCAATGGCAAACTACTAAACATAAAACTTGGTAAGATATCAACAATGGCAGTAAAATGCTGGCGTTGACTGCAACGTCATGTAAGGGATATGCAACATTTTAAAAATAAAAAGTATAAACCGTACCGTTGAGCAAGCACGAGATGAGGCTTCTGGGTGACATAAGTGTTCCCTACTGACTTAATGCTTTTGTTCCTTTCCCTCCTGGACACTCTCAGAGGGCGAGCCCGCTAGGATCATGATTTCCATCCATGTTTCTCCTATCCTGTTTCTCACATCCACATTTAAGACGTTTTAACTGCACACTTATCACACATTGACATTGCTATGTGCGCCTACCTTCAAGTCGCCCAAGTACCTCAAGTAACAAATAAAGATCAATCAATCAATCAATAATCGATCACCCTTCCCTCGGGGAGGCGAATATTGTACACCCGGAGCACTTCCTTTCGACCTTATCACTGCACCTTCCTTTCGATCTTATCATTACACCTTCTTTTTACCGTATCACTTCACCTTCATTTTGACCGTATCACATAACATTCCTTTCGACCTTATCACTGCACCTTCCTTTCGATCTTATCATTACACCTTTTTTTTTATTGTATCATTTCACCTTTATTTTGACCGTATCACATAACATTCCTTTCCACCGTATCACTGCACCTTACTTTCGAACTTATCACTACACTTTCCTATCCAACTTATCACTACATCTTTCTTTCGACCTTATCGCTGCACCTTCCTTTCGACCTTATCACTGCACCTTCCTTTCGACCTTATCGCTGCACCTAGACCGTATCACTTCTCCTTCTTTTCGACCTTTACACTTTACCTTCCTTTCTATTACATATGGTGTATATAGTATATTATACAGTATAAATGTGCCAGGGAGTCTCCGTGGCCAAGTGGTCAAGCCGTTTAGCTCTGACTCCGAAGGTTGTGGGTTCGATTCCGGGCCGCGTCCTTCAGTCCACGGGTGAAATTTTTTGAGACCCCTGTGGGTCGTCGCTAGAGCTACGGAGTTCGTGCCTTGTACGACGCTTTCCGCGCTGCGGAAAGAGACCGAGCCATATGGGATAAAACCCGGTGCAATGAAGTCGACCCTGTCGAATTTTAAGCGAATTTTTACAAATGTGCCAAAATGTACAGCTAAATCGATGACGTAGGAAATATGTGGTGTGTCGGTTTGAACAGGTTCCCATATCTTTGTGTAATATCTTGCCAATCCAATTGGGTATTTGTTCGACCACCCTGTTGTTTAACTGCCTCTCTCTTCTGCCGATGTTATTTGAAACTGGCCACTTGATAGAGACAATGCGTTTCGCGTGTTGCTTAACACACACAATAGTCGCTTGTAAAAAGATCACAGAAGCCATCATGATTATTCTACATAGGCCAGTTGTGTGCAAACAGAAGGGCATGACAGTCAGCTTAAAATTACCGTGGTAGAAATTAAAATTATTGTGCGAATGTGTGTTTATTTCAGCTTCAAGGATTTATCTATTTACTTTATTTTATGTTGTATGATATCTGCAGTATGTACATGACGAGATGCAGCGAAATATGCCAGGCAATAAATCGTGCAATCTATTGCTCGTGTCTTCGTTATTTAAATTCACTACGGGAAAATAATGTTTTGATTTTGTATAATTTTATATAAAACCACATCTTACAGATGTCACGTAATTTCTCACTTGTCTACTAATTGTCTGTGATTGGCTTCAGTATACAGGATTAGTTTAATATAAATATTAGAAATGTGTTTCCTTATCTCTACGGCTCTGTGGCGAAGGGGTTAGTGCGCAATTCGAAATCCCGTATACCGTGTTCGAAACACAGCTGCGAGCGATTTGGTAGCAAACTGCCGTGTGGTGGTTTTTATACAATGTATGAGTGCCAGTTGTTCAGAAAGCATTGGCATACTACTGAACGTAAACCTGAAAACATTAAAGCAAGAACAGAAAAAAAAAATGGGATTGACTGCGACGTCTTGTTAAGACTATGCAACTAACTTTCCTCATTTCATTCTGGAGAAGAAAATTTTTAAGTATATATGATCACCAGTACCAGTTGGAAAACAAAATCATAAGATGATAATTATGAAAAATCTGGTAATGCATTCACCCTTGTATTTTCACCAAGCGGGATTGATTCCCAAGAGTCAAACTTGCTGACAATCTTTTCCGACAAAGATAATAATCCCTAGAGTGGAATGACTCGAGCTTCATTGCCCAGTGAGATCAAATAATCCTACCCCTTGGCTAATAATCACATCAGATAAGGGAGGGAAAATCCTAATCGGATAGAGAATGAGGAATGAAAAGGGATTCTTTCATTACAAATGAGAGGGTAGATGTGTCTGTTATATTTTACTTCACTTTGTGGTACGATGAACCCGTTGTTACAGCAGCAGATTACTGACTCTGTGTAAACAAAATAGAGGACTCTCTTACAGATCCTGGGGCAATGGGCATATGGTAAGCATGACGTTCCTGTCACAAACAAAGGTATAAGGGTTTATAGCAAACATGCGGCCTGTGATAATCAAATTTAGAAGATTTCCAAAGGAGACTGTCCAACAATCATGTTAAATACAGCAGTCAAGGAACAATCCAGCGGCAAGGTTTCAAAATAAGACATGTATTGAATGCAACGGTTAATAACAGCACAACGGTTCCGTCGCCTAGCTACTGAGTTTATTGCGTGGAGCTGTGGATTTCGGGTGGAGTGCTTTTACGTCTGTACGCGGCTGTTTGTATTGTGAACTGCATGTTCAGAAAGATGGCAGCCGGCCGGTGGCTGAAATAACTGGGTTTGCCTTATGTAGTAATGTGTGGCTGCAGGTTTTCTAGTGTCTGCCGCTTCTGTCAACGATGAACTGTATTTATCGTGACAAACTTTTGTGTTGGAATTCCGGCAGCGGCCTTATGCATAGTATGCCTGTTCGGGCTGTTGGTTTGTGGAGACTTGTGTCTGTTCCTCTTTTCACATGGGGCAATGAGGAGCATTGTGTATGATATTCACAGGCACATGAACGGAGCATTATTTTGACGCCCCATTGCCATGAATTTGGAACCGCGACTAAGTAACATTTATTGAACAATCATGATAAGCGAGATTTATTAATATTCGAGCTCCTGATGATAATGATAATGATTGTTCCCGTTTACACATCTAGTGCAGCGATTAATTGCATGTGATAATCTTCAATTAGCCATTGAACGTGTTACTGGATATGATTCCTCTGAACTTTTCACAAAGCAGTATCTGTATATTCTAACCCCGCATATAGCGGATACCAAATGACTACCCGAACAAATATATTAGGGCGGTTGGTACCTGCAGCAAACCGCCGCCTTTCGCCTTCATAAGTTTTAGCTGGATTCCATTATGCTAGGCCAGCAGGTTTCTCTATGAACCGACGCCCGCCTCGCGTGGAGACGCCAGCCCAACTAATGTACGTTACAACACACGTCAGTGGGTAAACCTATGTCACGTACGGACAATATTGGTGATGTAATAGTGCAACCAGAAATCGAGATGTAGCCAACTGTAAGTAAAGAACAAATTTACACGCCTTAAGCGTATTCGGCCTACGCTTCTAGGCCCAAATTTTATAGACCAATCGGCCGTCGGTTGATGATGTGGCCAGAATCACACCGAAAACTTTTACTACCAAAGACATTTCTTGATACTTCTTTTAGGCTGAGGGAAGGTTGGGTTTGAGTGCGCAACGAAATCGTAGCTGCTGAGGCGTGTCTGCTGTAACGGTGGTCTTGGGTTTACTCAGCCACAAATGGGCATTAGGAAATGTCGTGGGGAATAAAATCGACCGGTGTTACACAGACCATTTTACCAACGCAGCGCCTTTTGGTCAATAAAATATATGGCTCAACTCCATAAGGCCTATACGCCTTAGGCGCGTAAAGAGCCTTAATTATTTTAGACTGGGTCGACCTGGTAATCCAGGTTATATTTTAATATTCGAATCTGCCACGATTCGGATCGAACGCATGACGACTGAGTCGACAGGCGAGTATTTAACCACGGTCACCGTGGGTGGAGTTTAATCTTCAGGGAAATGACCATGTGTGTTGACTTAGGTTTCTCACTGACCACTTCCATTTCAGGAGCTGGCATGCCGAATCGGTTGTCATGTGTCATAAACCTCATCTGGATTTGCCATTGGTCTGTACAAACTTGGAGCAAGTATCACATACCTGAGACAATGACATACTTTTACTTCACTTTTTTTTAACCTTTACTTATTTGTTTAGAGACATTTATTGCAC
This sequence comes from Cepaea hortensis, assembly GCA_963921405.1. Classification (NCBI taxonomy): domain Eukaryota; kingdom Metazoa; phylum Mollusca; class Gastropoda; order Stylommatophora; family Helicidae; genus Cepaea; species Cepaea hortensis. The sequence continues at coordinate 72,641,438 of OY992894.1, read as the reverse complement.
ATAGGTACAACCATAAGTTTTCCAGCCCTCTCCCCAATATCCCACAACGAGAATCTCACCACAGTGCACGAAATCGTTACAGCCAACCAAGATACGCATGTATGTCCTCATTGTCATCTAATGCCTTGCCGGCTGGCGTCAGCGATCATGTCTCTCCACAAATTACATTCTCCGACGTCATGAACCACTTCGTGTGTTGATTCCCTTCCGGGCAATGACACAAGACTGCCAATAATCTTTTCATGATCCCTTCCTCTAACTCTCTTTCCACAAATATTTTCCGTTGTCACAAGTTCTAGTTTTGTCTTCTCATAGCGTGGCCAAAAACCGATGATTCTCTTTCTGATGTTTGTAACATGTTGTTTTTGCTACTGAGCTTCCCTCAAAACGTTCTGATTGCTCATTTTAGCTGTCCAATTAATTTTCAGCATTCTTCTATAAAACCACAAATCTCCAAGGACAATACATAATAAATTAGAAAATCATCACGCAAAATAATAATTATTTCATTTATAATTATGGTATTATACACTATAATTATGAATGAAATAACTATTATTTTGCGGGCTGATTTTCTAATTTATTACATCTTGTCTCAGCGGTGTCAAATTCTTTCTTGTTCTTGTCGATTTTCAGATTCCGAACAATAATGTGTTATTGGGCGTGTCTTAAAAGAGAGACATTAAAAAATATCATGAAGTCTGGAATAATCAGCGGTAGAAGAGACAGGCGCAGACAGGGAGAACTGATGCTGAATAGACTAACTGTGGCGTGGAGGATGACCATCAATATAATTGCTCTACAACACCGAGGACCAAGATGTGTAGAAACAGAGGCAGACAGGGAGAACTGATGCTGGATAGACTAACTGTGGCGTGGAGGATGACCATCAATATAATTGCTCTACAACACCGAGGACCAAGATGTGTAGAAACAGAGGCAGACAGGGAGAACTGATGCTGGATAGACTAACTGTGGCATGGAGGAAGACCATCAATGTAATTGTTCCACAACACCGAGGACGAGATGTGTAGAAACAGAGGCAGACATGGAGACATGATGCTGGATAGACTAACTGTGGCATGGAGGATGACCATCAATATAATTTTTCCACAACATCGAGGACCAAGAATTGTAGAAACAGAGGCAGACATGGAGACATGATGCTGGATAGACTAACTGTGGCATGGAAGATGACGATCAATATAATTTTTCCACAACATCGAGGACCAAGAATTGTAGAAACAGAGGCAGACATGGAGACATGATGCTGGATAGACTAACTGTGGCATGGAAGATGACCATCAATATAATTGTTCCACAACACCAAGGACCAAGATGTGTAGACAGAAGGACAAGCAATGAGAAAATATGCTGAACAGACTGACTGTGGCGTGGAGGATGACCATCAATATAATTGTTCGACAACACCAAAGACGTGATATGTAGAAACATTGGCAGACAGAGAGAAATGAGGGTGACCATCAATATAATTGTCCCACAACACCAAGGATCCAGATGTGTAGAAATGCTTAAATGCCTGTGACATCTGGCAGGGCACGTGATGATGACGAAGAAAAGTAATATTTAATGTGAGCATCGTGGACACATGGCTTCCGAATATTTCCGCCCTTATCCGAACAATGCCGGTCTCTGTGGCTGAAGGGCTTGCGAACGCGGTTTGTGAGCCCGTATACCCGGGTTCGAAACACGGCGGTGCTGGTTTTTTCGAAAAAGGTATAGAGGCCGGTCGTTCAGAAAGCAATGGCAAACTACTGAACGTAACACTTGCCTAGTACATCAACAGCAGCTGAAAATGCTGGTGTTGACTGCAACGTCCCGTAAGGGATACGCAACACAATTTTTTATCCGAACAAGCTGGACGTCGGATCCACATGAACATAAAGGAGAGCATATCATCCGATTTTTATTTTGCAACGATTTATACAAAATAGGCAGTATATCGTACCTGGGTTTTCTGCTACGTTTAAGCTAATCCACCCCGCTGTTCGGAATAAGAAATAACTTATTTAACAACAATAATATTCAATAATGAAACATCTGTGAAATTTCCGAAGTGTACATTTCTTGTTTCCAAATGAATCTGGAGGATTGTGTAATTCACAGTCTGTGCATCATTTGCCAATGTCATGTCGCCTACATTGAAAACGTTGACAGGAAACCTGAGGATTTCATGAAATATATAATTGTGTAATCGTATTTCATGCTATTGCGCGTCGTTATTCTATCGTTATTATAAGTTTCAGAAAACCCTGGCGGATATATATTGCTCTCTGCCACGTGATATTGGGTCTCAGTGCCACGTGGGTAGAAACATCCAATGGAAGACCTTAGCTCAACTCACGTCTTTAAAAATAAAGTGTTAAAAGTCGAGAGGATCGACTTTATTGCACTGGGTTTTATCCCATATGGCTCGGTCTCTTTCCGAAAGGCGTCCTGCCGAAAGTGTCGCACAAAGCACGAATTCTGTAGCTCCAGCGACGACCCCAAGGAGTCTCCGAGAACAATGCACTCATGAAACGAAAGAGGTGCCCGGAATCGAACACACAACCTTCGGAGCGCGAAACATACGGCTTAACCACTTCGTCACGGAGACTCCTATCTCAACTCACGTACGCTACCTTACTCATGTATTCCCAAAGAACACATCATTTGGCCAACTCTTGTCTCTATCAAACAACATATGGTGTATTATTACAATTTTTACGTTTGGTTTGAGTATACTACAGAAATCCGGCTAGATATTTTAACATGTAGCGTACAATACGCTGGGACACTGCTGTAGCAGAGGCACTAGCATGTTTGCCTATCGACATTGTAGTCTTGTGATCAAATCCTGATTGAGGTAGAGATGGTGCTCTTTGCTTAAACTCGCTTTGAACTTCAGCGTAGTCCACTCACTTGTTATCTCTACTTGTAGTTGCTACTACTAGAGAGTGTACCTGACTGATTTTGTATTACATGTAGCTGTTCCTATTTCCAATGCCCGTCGCCATTAGGCGAAACCTTCTCCAATTTCTTAGGTACTTGTGATTTACGTCCCCATGTCAAGGACGAGCTAAATATTAACATTGGTTCCCGTGTCCAGCAAGCCCATACATGATAGAAGGAAATGTATTGGGGAGTAAAGGCGACAAACCCGATATTGATTACATCACTTTCGAGTGCCGATAAGTGTATTAAAATACGGGACTGGCACCATATACCCAACACACCTCAAGACCGGTAAAATGGCACTTAATATTAATACTGGGCTCGTGCCTTGCCAACATGAGGGAACTATTGGCCACCTATGCCTATTGTTCTTGGTCCACAAGATATGATGGCTCTCTCACAGCACAGAGCCATAGCAGAAAGCTGCCTGGAGACAATTTATTTTATTGACTGACTGGCACCAACAAACAGATGTCCATTGCAACGAGAAAAAGAGTGTTGAAGTGCTACATAGAGCCTGTACTTTTGTATGGATGTGAAGCGTGGACAATGAGCAGACAAGCTGAAAAAACATCTGATGGCTGTGGAAATGTGGTTTCTAAGGAGAATGCAAAGAATACCATGGACAGACAGAAAAACACCAATAAACAAGTCCTACAATAAACATATGAAAATCGTACACTGATTAGAGAAATTAGATGAAGACAGTCAAAACTTATTTTCTCACGTTAGACAATAAATAAATTGGAGACCTTGGTGACAACTGGCAGGATCTAGGTAATGATAACAAGGATAAGGCAGAGAAGTAAATACCTGGATCGCTTGGCCACATGATATGGTCGTGACAGAAACACTGAGCTGATCCACGACTCTGGTGATCAAATGAGAAGGCGAATCATAATAGTTCCCGCTTATCGGCATGGCACATGATGGTGATGGAACCTGCCGTCTTAACAGACGATAGTTTGTAAAATGCAGCTATACCTCTCCATAACAGAAATCCTTGGCCGAATTTATAGATCATGCGTTGCCCATGCAGCATGATCTCTCTCTCTCTCTCTCTCTCTCTCTCGCTCTCTCTCTCTCTCAATCTCTCTCTCTCTCTCTCTCTCTCTCTCTCTCTCTCTCTCTCTCTCTCTCTCTCTCTCTCTCTCTCGGTCTGCCTGTTTTACTCCAGAGGAAAGGTAACCCGAGTACGTCTGGAACAAGACAGGCTGCAGAAGCTGCAGGAACAGCTTTCATCCTAGATCAGTTGCCTAGCTCCTGGTCTGCCCTGGCATGACATTTCCTTGCATTTTCCTTGTAAAGCGTGTACACCCCCCCCCCCCCGCACCACCACCAATCTCCCTCCTTCGCCCGAAGCCGTTGGCGCAATGTGGGGTGTCGGGTCTGGTGAGCACCGTGCAACATTCGGCGCTAACAGAAAGCAGGTAGTACCGTCTACTGTTATAAGGTAACTCAGTTACATCTAACTAAGACGTGGCACAACTTTATTACTACTTTACTAACAGTGTACGTTCTGTCTTTGAAAGTAATACTCTCACGTCATTTAAAATTGTGATTATTGGACCATGTGAGGTTTGGCCACGAAATCGTGTGTAAGTGAAAGAGTTAAGCGTTAAAGAGTTAATCTAGGAATGCATTGTGTGTACACCCAGCTAGATCTGTTGCTGACGTGGTTGTTCAGAGGTCAGTATGGGATGATACAACACATAGAGAGAACTAGACAATTACCAGTAAACCAAGCAGTGAAGAAATGATACCAGCGCTGTATAAGGCATACATTTAGGAAACATGAGAATACTGCAACTAGAAAGGTCTTTGTCTAGAAACCACAAGGCAATAGAATTACAGGAAGATCCAAACTAGGGAGAATAGAAGTAGAAGCATGAATGAATAAAATGAGCAAGAGATGGACGGACAACATGAAGTGCCTTGGAATGAGTTGACTGAGGGCCTATGCCTCAATGAGAAATAAAAGGCATGAGAAGAAAAGAGGACAACTTCCACGTTAAATCTCATAGATAGATCTATAGTTCCCACGTGGTGAAGCCGGATCGACCACAGAGTCGTTCGTGTGGTGGAAACAATTATATGGTTTCTGCGAGCTGTTGAGCTATCTTTCTCTCTGTCTGGATGTCTGTCTTCTTTCTCTCTGTCTGAATGTCTGTCATCTTTCTCTCTGTCTGAATGTCTGTCATCTTTCTCTCTGTCTGAATGTCTGTCATCTTTCTCTCTGTCTGAATGTCTGGTATCGTTCTCTCTTTCTGAATGTCTGTCATCTTTCGCTCTGTCTGAATGTCTGTCATCTTACTCTCTGTCTGAATGTCTGTCATCTTTCTTTCTGTCTGAATGTCTGTCATCTTTCTGTCTGTCTGAATGTCTGTCACATTGTATGTCTGCCTTGTCTGAGTATAATAGTTAATATATATGCAGTCAATACAAACATACCTTTGTTTTATAATGTAACATATGAAATAATGTGCACTAGTCACGCCAGACCTCTTTTATTCTCTGTCCCCGTCTCTATCTATATCTCATCCCTCTCTCTCTCTCTCTCTCTCTCTCTCTCTCTGTCTGTCTCTCTGTCTGTCTGTCTCTCTCTCGCTCTCTCTCTCTCTCTCTCTCTCTCTCTCTCTCTCTCTTCTCCGAATCTCTCTCTTTCTCTTTAATTCTCTCTCTTTTCCTACCCCTCCCTCTATCTCTCTCTCTCTTTCTCTCTCTCTCTCTCTTTTTCTCTCTCTTTTTGTGTCTCTCTGTACATATTTCTCTCTCTCTCTATCTCAATCACCCTCCCTCACCATATGTCTCTAACGCTATATTACTCGATGTCTCTATTCTCTATGTGATGGAATGGACTGCATGATTGCTTACTGACTTCAAAAATATAGATATGCATGCAAGTTAATTACTCTTGTTATTGAAGACTTCAATACTGCCTAAACAAATACATGCCAGTTAATTACCCTCGTTATGAAAGACTTCAATACTGTCTAAATAAATAAATGGCAGTCAATAACCCTGGGTATTTAAGACTTAGGATAAATACTATCTAAACACTACTTTCACTAGAATATGTTAGGGATGTTTGTTAATTCTACAGAACACGTTAACCTAATGCCAGAAACTGCTGAAACAAGACACCGTTGCTAGCAAGACGTCAAAGGATCTTTTGACTGTCTTCATCCACCTTTATTCCCTATCTTCCAGCTGTGATGATGGAGGAAGTAACTGCGAGAAACTGACATCTTTTCGATGTCACTGACTTTATTCAGTGATATTTTCACGGCCATTTATGCAATGCTTTCCCGACAAAATATCGTCTGGCGACCGATTTATTCAAGCAAGTAGTGCAAATAGCTGTTCGATTTCTGCTGCACGAACAGTTTAATTTAATTAATATTCTGTCTCATTTCTCTATTTTAACATTCGACTTCTTAATAAACATAAACAAATAAACAATTCCCATGGCACGAATTTGTTGCTGGACAGACAGAAAAAGCAATAACCAAACCCTACAAGAAAAACCGTTAAATTATTAGAGAAATTAGACTTAGACAGTCAAAATTTTTTGCATACACTATGATGAATCATGAGAAGAAATACATTGGAGAACTTGGTGACAACTGGCAAGATTGAGGGGGGAAAAAACACTAAGGGAAGGCAAAAAGGTGTGAAAAATCTGGGTGGCTTGGCCATGTGATATGTTCGAGGCAAGAGCACAAAGCTGATCTATGACTCTGGTGATCTAGTGAGAAGACGAAACATGATCGCCCACGGTAGGCGGCATGGCACATGATGATGATGATGAATCTGTTTCGGGCATGTGAAGGGTAGAACCATCACATTTGATATACCTGACTGTACGAGAGAATAGATGGCCAGTTGGGCCATCTTGTAGCGTACGGCTAACCGAGGTTTCAAACCCTCGTCCCACCGGCTTCCTACCATTGTCAATGCAACAGGCTAACCGCTACGTCACATTTTGAAACCGTCGAGTATTTTGTACTGTATAGTCTAAACGTGCCGGTCTCCCTGGCCTAGGAGTTAAATGAATTTCTCCGTAATCCTGTTTATCCACGTAGGGTAAAGCAGAGCGAGAGAATTGGTAGCGATTCTCGCCGCGTTGATGGTTTACGGGATAAGTGAGCCGGCCGCTCAGAAAGCAATGGCAAACTACTGAGCGTATTCTTGCCAAGAAAACAACAACAGTGGTAAAATGCTGGTGTTGACAGCGATGTCCTGTAAAGGATATGCGAAAAAAAAGTCTAAATGTGAACAAAGAAAGAAATAGTTATTTCATTTCTGTTGCACAAAAAGTTGAATATAATTAATATTCTTTCTTACTACACTAATTTTACCTTATTAATACATAATAACAAATAAGAGAGACCCGTAGCGGGCACTTCTAAAACATCATGTACACACAGCGGCGGTCAGTTTGGCAGAATGGATAAGAGCGCTTGTTCTTAAACAGCCGGTAAGCTGATGCTGAGGTTCAACCCCTACACCAGTGAGTTAGACTAGCACGATGAATTCTTGACCTTGACTTCATCATCAGCATCAAGTGCCATGCCGGCTGGCGTAGGCGTTTATGACTCGCCACAGATCTCGGCCTTTGGTTTTCCGGATCAACTCCGCTGTTGTTTTTCCTCCATGCCACCATAGCAATCCATTCAGCATCATTTCTCTTGGTCGGCCTTTGCCTCTCTTTCCCTCGATCTTTCCAGTCGTCACGATGTTCTCCAATGCACCCTTCTCATCGCATGACCAAAAAAAGTTGTTTGCCTCTTTCTTATTGTTGCATATAATGTTCTAGTTTACTTAGCCTCTTTCATGCATTCGTTGTTAGTTACTTTGGCAGTCCAAGGAATTCGCAACATTCGTCCTTGACTTATGGAAGTAAATTAAAAGTACCACTAAAGATGGATTGGGTTCGCCTGATAGCGAGGGACATTGTTAATAGGGAAAGCGAATCCACACACAAAAATCAGTACAGTGCTACTAGAAGTAGCTTGAGTTTAAAGCGACCGAGCTATAAAAAAAAATGAGGCAATCAGTTCTTCGTTCACTTCTTCCTGATTTGTGACTTCAATATCACACTGACCCAAAAGTGTTCATGAGTTCTGCATATTGCATTCTTTGTTTTTAATGTTAAAATAGCAAGAAAATCACCGGTTTCCTTGTTTCCACTTCCGTAGTCCATTATCAACATAAAACGACTGACCTAGTTTCTAAATTGTTTAACCAGGCCATCAGCAATGTTATAATTTGCTTCTGTTGAGTTTGGGAAGTTACAAGAAAACAAACAAGTATTGGAAAATCGTATGGCAATTTGTATTTCCAATTGGAGTACTAAACCAAATGCAAACACGGGTGTTCTATTGTGAAAATACTAGGAGAAACACAGAATAGCAATACCTGGTGGATGCTTGATGGTCGTGAAATCACTCAATCAATGACGTGCTGTCTTCACTCTGGACACTGGCTGCGTAGTAAATACATGATGCAGTTGTCTCATAGTCATAGTCTACATGCGAGGGCTAATGTGAATGCCAGACTTATATTGATGAAGCCATGTTTAGATGTGTCTTCCTAATTGCATAACTAGAAAGGCACATGTTATCAATAAGTCTGACATTCACTTCACCTCGTGACTGTAGCATGTGAATATATCTAAATATAAATCATCATCACGTGACCTGTCAGCTGATCTAGGAAGTTCAAGGCTCTCCACAGATCTCGGTCTTTGGTGTTCTGGATCAACTCTGCTGATGATATTCCTCCATGCCACTGTTTCAATCCATCCGGCATCATAAATCTTGGTCTGCCTCTGCCTTTCTTCCCCTCGATCTTTCCAGTTGTCACTATGTTCTCTAATGCCTCTCTTCGATTCACATGACCGAAGAAAGCTGTCTCTGTTTCTTATTGTTATATATAATGTTCTAGTTTATTAGCCTCTTTCAACCAATCACTGCTAGTTACGCTGGCAGCCAAAGGAATTCCCAACATTCATCTCAGGAACCACATCTCTGTTGCTTCTAATAGTTTCTTAATTTGTTCATTTACACTCCAAGATTCACTGCCATAGAGCAAAAATGGTTCTATACAGCATTTCATCACTCTTTTTCTTACATTCAGTGATAATGACTTACTGCATAAGATACTCTTCATTTTCTTAAATGCGGCTTTTACTTGCCCTATACTGCTCTTAAACTCTATTGTACATCTTCCATCTGATGTTATAAATGCCCCTAGGTATTTAAAATTATCCACTTTTTTAAGAATTTTCCCTTCTTTTTCTATGTCACGTATATCTTATATATAAAAAAGGATGTGCGTATCTCCGTATGTCCTTTATTCGCTCGCGAACGGCCCATCCGATTGAGATGAAATTTTCTACACGCCTTCCTTTCATTCCAGAGCTGTCAACTGTGATATTTTGTTAGTGTGAAATCGCCTGCTTACTCAGTATTATTTCATTTTTCATTTTTCATCATAATTTCATATATCTCAGGGGACCTAACTCTGTAAAAGTTATTTCAAGGGGCATAACTTCTCTGTATAACTTATAGTCATATTGTGGCATCGTTTTCAAAGATTTATAAACTCTTTGTCCATAGTTATGTACCGGCATATGAGTTATAATAAATAATGATACAATCTGTAAGGCATTTTCAAAGTTTTCATAAAAATGATGCACAATGCATAACATTGTAACTCATCTTTTTTTGCTTAAGAAGTTACTGTAGTCATGCAGGTGATTAGAAAGAGTTTTCATTAAAAATAATGGATGGTGTGTGGTAGAACGTTCTTTTAAGTTACATTTTTTTTTGTTGTATGAATTTAATGAAGCCGGACAGGGTCAGGCAGACAGATAGACAGACAGATAGACAGTCGGGAACAGGAACTTATATGACTACTTATATAAATTAAATGAGATGCTTCACACCAGGAGCTGGGCGATGTCGGGCCGGGTCAGACAGACAGACAGACAGACAGACAGACAGACAGATAGTCGGTAACGGGAACGGGAACTTATATGACTACTTATATGAATTAAATGAGATGCTTCCCACCAGGGACTGGGCGAAGCCGGGCAGGGTCAGCTAGTGTATATATATATTCAAAATGTGACATAGGAACAAAAAGGGAAAATTCTTATATGCCGGTCTTATATATATATGCTGGTCTCCCTGGCCGAGGCGTTAGCAGCTTTCTCCGTAACCCGCAATACTCTCTTGGTTGAGGTGAGCGCACGAGAATTGGAAGCGGTTCGAGTCGCGCCAATGACTGTTGAGAGTATGGAGCCGGTCGCTCAGAAAGTCGTGGCGTGCTGGTGAGCGTAATCTAGCCTAGGAAACAGCATACAGCTGAAAGATGCTGATGTTGACCACAATATCCTGAAACAGGATGGAAACGTGAAAAAAAAAAAAATATATATATATATATATAAAAAATATGGCACGTCGTAATTTATTCCATGCTCAGTCTTCGTAGACTTAGATGGATAGGACATCTTAGGAGGATGGATGATGGTAGAATACCAAAGGATATCTTTTTTGGTGAATTACAGATGGGTAAGAGATCTCAGGGTCGGCCTCTACTACGATACAAAGATGTGTGTAAGCGGGACATGATTGATACAGGCATTGATAATGCACATTGGGAGCAAGTCGCCGCTGAACGTGTTGCATGGAGGGCAAATATCAGAAATGGAATAAAGTCAAAGGAGAAAATTATTGCAGAAAAGTCACACACCAAGCGTTTGAGACGTAAGATGGTGCATGATGGTGGAAATGACCACGTGTTCACATGCACCCACTGTGAACGGACATTTACAGCGCAAATTGGCCTTATCAGTCACACTCGCTACCGCCATAGTTAAAAGTTATTATGCCTTTTTAAAGCACAAACTATCGTCTGACAAGACGGCAAGGTGCCAATGATGGCACGTCGTAATAGCACAAAGAAACAAGCAGCTTCCAAGATGCATAGTGAGAAAACCTACCAGACTATCAAGAAGACGAACCTGCCTTTGGAGAGTCTGCATGCAAGCTGTAATAAAGTATCTGAACCTACAGTCAATGAAACTACCAATAAGAAGAGCGACGACTACCCACAGACGATCACAAAAACTTGTGAGAGGAAGGAGGACCAAGACACCAGAATCAGAAACACTGATTCACACACAGTCAGATGGGTGGTCAAGCAGCTAAAAATGGAGCTTACTGATCAACAAATACAGAAGCAGCTGCAGGAAGAAAATCTTCACGTCAACATTTTGAAGGCAGAGCGGATTCTTACCTACTCAGAATTAAATGAGATGCTCCACACCAGGGGCTGGGCGAACCCGGGCCGGGTCAGGCAGACAGACAGACAGATAGACAGACAGACAGACAGACAGACAGACAGACAGACAGACAGACAGACAGACAGACAGATAGATAGATAGATAGATAGATAGATAGATAGATAGATAGATAGATAGATAGATAGATAGATAGATAGATAGATAGATAGATAGATAGATAGATAGATAGATAGATAGATAGATAGATAGATAGATAGATAGATAGATAGATAGATAGATAGATAGATAGATAGATAGATAGATAGATAGATAGATAGATAGATAGATAGATAGATAGATAGATAGATAGATAGATAGATAGATAGATAGATAGATAGATAGATAGATAGATAGATAGATAGATAGATAGATAGATAGATAGATAGATAGATAGATAGATAGATAGATAGATAGATAGATAGATAGATAGATAGATAGATAGATAGATAGATAGATAGATAGATAGATAGATAGATAGATAGATAGATAGATAGATAGATAGATAGATAGATAGATAGATAGATAGATAGATAGATAGATAGATAGATAGATAGATAGATAGATAGATAGATAGATAGATAGATAGATAGATAGATAGATAGATAGATAGATAGATAGATAGATAGATAGATAGATAGATAGATAGATAGATAGATAGATAGATAGATAGATAGATAGATAGATAGATAGATAGATAGATAGATAGATAGATAGATAGATAGATAGATAGATAGATAGATAGATAGATAGATAGATAGATAGATAGATAGATAGATAGATAGATAGATAGATAGACAAACAGACAGGGAGGGAGGGATAGACGGAGGGAGAGACAGAGGGATGGGTCTATTAGACAGACAGACAGACAGACAGACAGACAGATAGATAGATAGATAGATAGATAGATAGATAGATAGATAGATAGATAGATAGATAGATAGATAGATAGATAGATAGATAGATAGATAGATAGATAGATAGATAGATAGACAAACAGACAGGGAGGGAGGAAGGGAGGGATAGACGGAGGGAAAGACAGAGGGATGGGTCTATTAGACAGACAGACAGACAGACAGAGATAGATAGATAGACAAACAGACAGACAGACACAGACAGACAGACAGACAGACAGACAGAAATGGCACGTCGTAATAGCACAAAGAAACAAGCAGCTTCCAAGATGCATAGTGAGAAAACCGACCAGACTATCAAGAAGACGAACCTGCCTTTGGAGAGTCTGCATGCAAGCTGTAATAAAGTATCTGAACCTACAGTCAATGAAACTACCAATAAGAAGAGCGACGACTACCCACAGACGATCACAAAAACTTGTGAGAGGAAGGAGGACCAAGACACCAGAATCAGAAACACTGATTCACACACAGTCAGATGGGTGGTCAAGCAGCTAAAAATGGAGCTTACTGATTGTAGCATGATGTCTTCAGACGTTCGCATCCCCAGGTGGGGAGCATCTCATTTAATTCATATAAGTAGTCATATAAGTTCTCATTAAATTCATACAACAAAAAAAGTAACTTAAAAGAATGTCCTTCCACACACCATCCATTATTTTTAATGAAAACTCTTTCTAATCACCTGCATGACTACAGTAACTTCTTAAGCAATAAAAGATGAGTTGCAATGTTATGCATTGTGCATTATTTTTATGAAAACTTTGAAAATGCCTTACAGATTGTATCATTATTTATTATAACTCATATGCCGGTACATAACTATGGACAAAGAGTTTATAAATCTTTGAAAACGATGCCACAATATGACTATAAGTTATACAGAAAAGTTATGCCCCTTGAAATAACTTTTACAGAGTTAGGTCCCCTGAGATATATGAAATTATGATGAAAAATGAAAAATGAAATAATACTGAGTAAGCAGGCGATTTCACACTAACAAAATATCACAGTTGGCAGCGCTGGATTGAAAGGAAGGCGTGTAGAAAATTTCATCTCAATCGGATGAGCCGTTCGCGAACGCATAAAGGACATACATTTGGACGGAGATCCTTTTTTATATATAAGATATGGCCTAGAAGAGAAATCATCTATAAATAATTCTGTGTAGAACTTAACTTGTGTCTAATTTCTCACAGTGTGGGTACTCGATGAGCCAAAATACTGAATGGTTTCTCTACAAGGGTTATGCGAGAATAAATATCAATACCTCTAGACAACACTTGCTGTTACTAACCTGTATCTTTTATAGAGAGATATACTTTATAGAACTTCCCTCATTGGAACTTCTGTAATTTCTATAAACCCACAAAAAAACCTCACATGTTGGGGCCTCGTATCCGCGATTGAACCCCGGGAACACCCCTAAAGGTGATCACAAGTTGTGGGCCCGTATCCGCGATTGAACCCCGGGAACACCCCTAAAGGAGATCACATTTGTGGACCCGTATCCGCGACTGGACCCTGGGAATAACCTGCTAAAGGGGATCACATATTGTGGACTAATATAGGCAATTAGAAACCTGGGAACACCCATCAAGGTAATCACATATTGAGTGCTCTATACACTAATTGAACCCTGGGAATACCTTTTATGGGATTCACATAACGAGGTCTGACGACTCGGGATGTAAACTATGGGTATACCTTGTCTGGGACTCCTGTGGAGGATATCTATGTTTCTATTAGAATCAGAGAGTAACCTCTCGCAAAATTAAACCTATTGCTTAGAGTTTTATGATGTGGTTAATGGATCTCGTCACATAAATGTGGACAAAAGGTCCAGATGTTTAAACCCACAAGTAAATCTCGGGTGGTGGTTGTTTCATTAATGGTGGTAATATTGCATGTATCACTGTTCACAAAAGTCACATTGTACAATGTAGTTGAACAAAAATGTTAATTATCTTATGGGTCAACATGTTTGATATACCCATGATAATGTTGTGGTTCAGGATGGGCTGATGTAATGGACTGTCAATAATGTTGTGTAATTTTGTGCATACTGTGTTCACTATGAGTATCAAAGGTACCTGAGAACCAGAAGACACAAATTATTTTTAAATAACATAGACAGCTAATTTCAGGATAAATTTGATTTTTCTTGAGATAAATTAAGACACTTTATCCAGGGAATTAATAGGGGGCCTACTCCATTTTCTAACTTATTGGCTAGCATGGGAGAAAGGGGAATTAGTGTATTTACATTTTAATATCACTGCATCACATCATATAATGGGTACTTAATTTCTCAGTCCCCATAACATGTTGGCAACACTGAGAGCAGAGAGTGTGAACCCTGATGGAAAACTTGGGCAACCATTAAGACACCTCACTGGCAATCTCTCTCAGTATAGTCAGTATTCGTACCGGCTATAGTCCAGTGTCGATTCGACATCTGGGTTTATTCTTCAGTTGTGTGACCCTGTCAGTGGCCCTGATCAAGCTACTGCGCGTGAGCACAATTGAATCTCCAGGAGAAAACATCCTTATCAACTCAGTCTCTTGCCATTCCTGAATTAATGGTATTATTAAGCGTACTTGATACGTAATGGACGAGATGAAGGGAAGATTCTACCTGATGTCATGGTCAGTCACTCATGACCCGACCACAGTCTGGTGTCTATAAGACATTAGTCTATTGTTCGATGGTGTGATCTCTGGTGTACTAGGATCCACGTCACCAGGAGTTAACTCATTGAATCTCCAGGAAGGCCATCAAAATAACTGGACCCCTAGCCATTCAAATGGAAGTGGAGAGCGTACGCAAAGTATGTGTCCAGGAAACGATGGATAACCAACCTGATGTCATTGGCGTATCATACGACTAGGAGCATAACGTGGACAACCTGAAAAATTTCATGAAGAGATAAAACAGGAACCGTCTCCGACGTCGGCCGTCAACTCATCCTCAGTTGAGAAAGCATTTCTGCCTGCAAAATGGTGGAGATTAAAGGACGGACAAAGTTAGTGTAACTAATGTCTTTCTCCTTTTTCATTCTCAATTGGGAAGACTTTTCTGCCGGAAGAAGGTAGGAATGTAGCTCAGTTCTAGACAAGAGCAAAGTCTGCGATGGAGTGGACTAATAAGGATTACTGTTCTTAAACAGTTAACTCTTATATGGTAGAGCTCACTGCGACTCCAGCAGTGACACTCTATACACAATGTCTGCGAAAGTGGACTAACGAAAGATCACTGTTCTTAAACAGCTGATTCCTTTCAAGATAAAGATCCCTGCAATTCAGCAGTCGACTCTTTACATAATAAGAACCATGCATTCCGCAGTGGAATCTTATATTATTACTGATCTGCGAGATGTCTTCACAAGACCTGGCCAGGCCTATCCTCAAAGTCAGTAAAAATTGGCTTCCAAAATTCCAGTCAATATTGGTAACTAAGAAGCTAACCCATATAATCACACCCCTTCAAAGGTGGCTGTGATAATGACGGACTTCTCTATGGCTGAGAAGAAACGCCTTATTCGCCAAAAGTAAACGTTTGCTCATGTGGGAGAGAAAGAACGGATACTTCCCAGTCACTCAAAAGCACTTCGCTAAAGCATGGCTGAAGACAACTAGTTGGAACCTCCACCTGGAATTCTATATTAGTGGTATTAGATGTCACAGTCTGGCTGCATCTACAAATTCAGTTGCTACGTTAGAAAATAGAGCAACTAAGGAGAGAAAATGCTGTCACTTCTCACAACAAATCAGAATAGAGGCCTAACGGAATGAGGAAATCACAACCAATAAGTGCACCTCTAAATCTATGGTAAGACTACAGAAATAAGTCAAGGAAATATAATGGGAAATTGCTACCATCTGCAAAAACAAGAGGCTTATTGGAAAGGTAGACCCTGTGTCCAACGCTAACCAAATCTGCACTTAGTAGATTTTAGTTTTAAGTTCTGCAGCGGCTGCTATACAGTTCACCCGGAAGTGATTGTCTTTGCTCCGGTGATGATCAAAAATTTTAACCCAGTTCCAAATGCCAAGATTACTGTTGGAGAAAGTGTTCAGTTAAATACACTCTCACAGGATTATCATTCTCCAGAGGCGGGGGGAAGAATGAAGTTCTGATAAAGATAAATGAGTGAGAGACATATGGAATTATACCACTCTCATCAGACATACAGAAGTTGGTTTAATTGCATAGCCATTACTTCTCATAATGAATCTCAATGGTACTCATGCTTTGAAAGTGTGGGACTCTGAGAGATCATTCATCATGGACAGGAAAAATAGCATGGAGATTGACTGTGGAGCATTGTCAGAAATGAGTTGGAGAGCAGTTCACTAAGTGTGGTCATAACTCTTCATACTTCCAGTGACTAAATGGAACTTCATGCAGGACTAACTTCATGGTCTTTGCAGATGCCAACAAATTCATGACTGATGGATGAATATTGGAGCAGATTTTTCAGGGAAAGAATCAATTGGTTCCATATGCACAGCTCTTGTTGGAGTAATGGGAGATGAGTAAATGATGACACCACTTAAAGGATCTGGGAACTGTGAACGCCTGACCTATCAGTCATTGTATCCATGACAGTTTTTATGGGGAGGCTATGTAGCATGATGTCTTCAGACGTTCGCATCCCCAGTCTATTTACATTTCTCAATACTTAGTAGTTAACCACAGTAAGCCGTCTTGATACCCTAACCAAAAATAGAATCGTAGATTCTAGATCGAGAGAGGGAAGATGAATGGTGGGGACTCAATTTGATTGGGTAACCCTTGGGCTGGTAACGCTCCTTAATACATAATTAGCCCGCCAGTCGAAGCCTTGATTCCATCCCGTAAGGACGTGTTCAAGATGCAGTGGTAAAATTTGCCCACAAGCATTCTTTAAGATGTGGTCATCTGCACATCAGGTACCTAAATCATGTGTAAACCTGATGAAGTGAGAGAGAGAGACGAATGGCCGAGTATTTTCTTGAGAAAATGTAAAAAGAGGACAGGAATTCGTTGTACAGTGACTCTAAAACTGCTGCTCAAAACCTGTCATGTCTACCGCAGTGAAACCTTCTTACCATGTCTATTGTCTGTCTGATTTGATGATTTGCATATGCTTATGACTGTAAACCACGCTCAATGCATATTGCAAAACCTTTGTGCGCTCTGAACATTCGTTGAGTGCCTATCATGACCATTCTTAACCAAACTGTACATCGCTCTTGAGAGTTACCTTTGGCGGTTGTTTCAGAATGTGTGATGCTATATACTGCATGTAATTTCTCCCTTATAATGGCTGAGAATGTTTGAGTGAATGAGATGATAATTATATAATTAACTTCTCATATTTGTAAAAGTAAAGACGCTTATTATATCCATGTTTGCAGGACTGCATTGCACTGTAGAAATTAACCTAGTATCTGTCAGATGAATACATGGGAAGGCTCATGCTATTTGTCAGGGAAAATTCATGTTTTCTTTCATTATGTGTATTCCACATGTGAAAGCATTTCTAGTTTCATGATTTCTGCCATACAATGCCTACTTCTTGGTGCTTAATCACACTGTCTGTTCTCATGGTACACTGGTCCCTGTGATCTTCTCATTGTTAGAATTTACAAGATAATTGTGTGAAGCTGCCTCTGATTGGGAGTATGTGCCTATGACTTCATGGTTTTGGGGATGAACCTGGAGAAAGGATATCACCCCAAACAAAATTGCACTTCATCATCAGTGAGAGGCGGGTGTTCGAATATCACACTCCTTTTCCCCTCCCATTCCTCTCTGAATCTGTGATAGTACTGTATAACTGTGACAATGGTTCAATAGATGTAAAACACATGTTGTGCCTTTGTTTATTAACAGAGAATGAGGAAGATGGGGGAGGCCTTTCAATTACCAGGACAACTCCAGGGAAGTCCTGAGCTCTAGCTTCAACTCCAGCTGAAAAGTCAGACTCCAAAAAGACCAAAATGAACAACAAGTTGCAAAGATTCAGCCTGAATCCACTAATTCTGGCCTATACAGATGGCACTGAAGAAAAGTCTTTCTTAAAAGCCTAAGACAAGGATACTCTCCAATTTTGTAAAAGCTCCAGGCTATACCTTCAAGATAAATTCAAGAAGAAACCTTAAGAGGAGAGATCACCTGGTTTTCAGCATGTCACTACTGGCTAAGAGTGGACATTAAAGGTGCACTTGGAGCAGACTATATCACAGTTATTATTAATATTGGCTGAAAGCTAAAGGAGCAGAAGTTAATACATAGAGCAAATTCCCAAAAATGGATTGGTGTTAAGTCGGTGTGGTGATTCAGTTCCATCAGAAATCTTAGGAGTGATAGACTGTGAAGAAAGACAGCTGGGACATATTGTTTCTTTTTAGATCTTCCTCCACTGGAAAAGTAAAAGAACAGTCCTAGGTGTCAACTTCAAGAACTCACCAGTGAAAAGATAGAGCTTTAAAAATTTCTTTCAAGATTGTGACAGCAGGGAATAGCCTGAATTGGAAAACCATCATGGGGAGAACTGCAACCTGAGCTTGTCCAACACCCATCATAGGTGCTAAAAGGATTAAACAGACCAGAGGAGCAGAATGTCCCTATGCTTGCCCCAATTTATGGCTTATCATGTGTTTCCCTCATTGACAATAGAAGAAATGATAGAAGCCTAAAGTGTTGTGGTGTAGGATATCTTGATGAAGTAGAGATGTGAAGGAGGAGAGTTTATTTAGATTGATGTTTCAGTGGGGATATTGAGTGATGTGTTTGGGTTTTCATAGATAATGTCACTATAATTTGCATATAAACTAGGGGTGTACCGGATTTCGGCTCCGGCTCCGGCAAATCCGGAATCCGGCCATTTTTACAAATCCGGCTTCGGCTCCGGCTCCGGTCCAGTTTTGCCGGATTTAGGCCGGATTTGTGTTGCCTAGTCACGTGAATTTTCTGTACATGTTTCATGAGGCCGGATTTGTGTTGCCCAGTCACGTGAATTTTCTGTACATGTTTCATGAGGCCACGTCGAATTTTAGGCAATAGCACAGTAGCACTTCCGGTTTACTATTTCTCGCTGATGTAAATAAGAATTTTAAGAAAAAAACACTCATTTTGAATTTTAATGGTGCATTACTTCATGAGTTTGTGGGACTTGAATATTTATTTTCGTAAATTTCTTTGGTCTTGCCCATAAAATAAAATGGCATCAAAATCTAAGTCATACAGCGCCGTTTGGGATTACTTCAAGGTTAAAGACGATGATTCAGCGAAGGTAATATGTAAGTTGTGTGACAAACA
This sequence comes from Cepaea hortensis, assembly GCA_963921405.1. NCBI lineage: Eukaryota > Metazoa > Mollusca > Gastropoda > Stylommatophora > Helicidae > Cepaea > Cepaea hortensis. Next base: position 72,621,910 of record OY992894.1, on the reverse strand, counting down.
GTTATCGCGTGGACGATCAGATCGCCCCAAAGACTTCTCAACATCATCAATGCAGACCCATTTGCGATCGATGCACAAGAAAAGCTTTGACGAATTGATGGAAAAGAAAGCATCACTGAAGGCCAGTGTATTGGCGACCACATCTATGATGAATCTGGGACCGTGTTTGCACAAAGCAAGCAGCAGTACCCAGCAGTCAATTGTGCAGGCATGGGACCGGGCCAAAATTTGGGACATCAACAGTCCCAATGCTAAACGCATTCATGCTGCCGTAGCCCGAATGATAGCCATAGATATGGAGCCTTTTCAAGTAGTGGAACGACCAGGTTTCAGAGAGTTGATGCATACAATGGAAAAAAGGTATGAATTGCCTTCAAGAAAGTACTTTGCTGAACATATCATTCCTGACATGTGTAAACGTCTGAAGGTAAAAATTGCAGCAATGATATCTGACACTGATTACATATCATTCACAACAGATACGTGGACAGCTGAACACACCACTCAGTCATTTATGGGCCTCACTGGCCATTGGTTAACAGACTCCTTCGTTCTCCGCAGTGTAGTCTTCCATTGTACTGCATGTGATGAACATCACACGGCCACAAACTTGCTTGCACATTTTGAAATGATGCTGGATGAGTGGTCAATTGCACGTGAGAAGTGCCATGTTGTTGTGAGAGACAATGCATTCAACATTGCCAAATGCTTTCGTGATGGCAGCTATTCAAGTGTTGGATGTTTTGCACACACACTGCAGCTGTGTGTGCGTGATGGTCTTTTGAGTCAAAAGTATGTTGCTGGCATCATCAGTACTGGAAGAAAATTGGTAGGACATTTCAAACACTCTTCTTCAGCAACCAGTCGTTTGCATGAACTTCAAAATGAATTAAACCTACCACAACATCAGCTTATCCAGGACGTGACAACACGATGGAACTCAACGTTCTATATGTTACGACGTCTGTTAGAACAACGGCGCAGCATCAGCCTGTACTGTGTTGAAAATTTAGAAATTGATTCGGTAACTGGGCTAACGGCACAACAGTGGGCAGTCACGGAGAATGTGGTAGCTACTTTGGCACCATTTGAAGAAATCACACGTGAAATAAGTGCAGTTCAGGCATCAATATCAGTTGTGATCCCATTAGTGAAAACACTCATGGCTTTCCTCCAGAAAGAAGGTAGTGATGCTGGGATCAAAACTATGAAAGCAGCCCTGCTTGAAGCTGTTAGCAGCAGATTTGCGGACATTGAATCCAACAGTATTTACACCTGTGCCACACTACTGGATCCTCGATTCAAGCTGTGCTTCTTCTCCGAACGTGGTAGAAGTGATGCACGAGCCCATCTGCTGTTAGCAGCTAACTCCATTATTGATTCAGCAAACACAGTCAATCAACAGGATCCATCAGCTACTAGTAGTAGTAGTAGTACTAGTGTTTTGACTTCTGTGAGCACTGCCACACAGTACGAGTCCAGCCTATGGAGCTGTTTTGACACAATTGTCGAGGAAAATCCCACCGCAGATCGTTCTGCAAGTGCCGAAGGCAACAGCATTAACACTGAGGTGACACAGTACCTGTCAGAGCCACTTCAAACTCGACAGTCAGATCCAGTTTCATGGTGGCATGCCAATAAGCAAAGATTTCCAAGTATGGCTAGACTGGCGCAGGCATTTCTTGCACCACCACCTACAAGTGTGCCATCGGAAAGGCTGTTCAGTAATGCAGGAGACATTATCACTGACCACCGTAGTAGCCTTTTACCAGAAAATGCGGAGACGTTGATTTTCCTGAAATACAACTCGTCTCTTCTTGACTCTGAGAGTTCAACTTCACAGCCATAATGAGAACTGACTGAAATAGTGAAATTACTAAATGAATGTATTTCAATAAATTCAATCTGTTCAGTGTACTGTTGTTGTGAGTTGTAACTGAGCTGATAATTTGCCAATTGAAAACAATGTGAAAACTAAAAACTGAAACTGAAAACTAACAATTAAAATTACTAAATTAGCATTATGTGCTTATGTATTATGTTTCATCTTGAACTTATGGAACTTAATATTACTTAATTACTTATTCTACTGTGAATGTAATTATTTTACATTTAAATGATTTAATATGAGTATATGTCATCATTGTCATGTCTATAGTAATGAACTGCAGTAATGAACAGTCGAGTGACTCCACTCACCTAAGTCAAGTGATGTAGTAAGTTATTTTATTTTTATTTTTTTATTTGTAAATCCGGCTCCGGCACCGGCTCCGGCCGGATCTCACTTCATAAATCCGGCCAAATCCGGCTCCGGCCGGATTTCAAAAATTTGAATCCGGTACAGCCCTAATATAAACTTATATTTGAGATGTAAATTGTTGGCAGAATATGAAGCCTGAGTCTTCACTTGACCTCATCAAACATTAATAAAAGATTAGTAGTAAGAGAACAGTTTTTGAGATACATGTCTCTGTGATTGTCTTGTACATTGTTGAGAAAGAAATGTCCAACTGGTGTCAAGCATCTTCATGGTGACTGTTCCTCTACTGTTGTGGTTGGTTACAGAGATTGTGAAAGTCTGTGTGGTTGTTGTCAAGTATCTTCCATGATGTATGACTTGTCTAACCTGTTGGTGTGATCATTCTTTGTGAATGTTTGTCCAACTGTTGTTAAGATCTTCTCATGTTGTCTTGTTCAACCAGTGTAAAATACAGTTGTTGTTGTTGTTTATGTTCACTACAATGGTACAATTGTCAATGTGATCATTTGTCCAAGTGTCTTGTGTCACTTGAAATAAGTAATGAGATCAAAAATGAGGTTGGCGATCAGAGCACAGTCAGCTGGAAGATGAGAGAACTGCTTTCATTGGTTGCTGTGGCTAACTGCCAAGATCTATATATATGGCCTAGAAGAGAAATCATCTATAAATAATTCTGTGTAGAACTTAACTTGTGTCTAATTTCTCACAGTGGGGGTACTCGGTGAGCCAAAATTCTGAATGGTTTCTCTACAAGGGTTATGCGAGAATAAATATCAATACCTCTAGACAACACTTGCTGTTACTAACCTGTATCTTTTATAGAGAGATATACTTTATAGAACTTCACTCATTGGAACTTCTGTAATTCTCTATAAACCCACAAAAAAACCTCACACTGATCAACAAATACAGAAGCAGCTGCAGGAAGAAAATCTTCACGTCAACATTTTGAAGGCAGAGCGGATTCTTACCTACTCAGAATTAAATGAGATGCTCCACACCAGGGACTGGGCGAACCCGGGCCGGGTCAGGCAGACAGACAGACAGACAGACAGACAGACAGACAGACAGATAGATAGATAGATAGATAGATAGATAGATAGATAGATAGATAGATAGATAGATAGATAGATAGATAGATAGATAGATAGATAGATAGATAGATAGATAGATAGATAGATAGATAGATAGATAGATAGATAGATAGATAGATAGATAGACAAACAGACAGACAGGGAGGGAGGGAGGGATAGACGGAGGGAGAGACAGAGGGATGGGTCTATTAGACAGACAGACAGACATACAGACAGACAGAGATAGATAGATAGACAAACAGACAGAGATAGATAGACAGACAAACAGACAGACAGACAGACAGATAGATAGATAGATAGACAAACAGACAGACACACAGACACAGACAGACAGACACAGACAGACAGACAGATATATAGACAGAGAGAGGGGTAGGTAGGTAGGCAGGCAGGTAGACAGGCAGGCAGACATATAGAAAGATATAAATAATAGACGGACAGGTAGACAGACAGAGATAGATAGATAGACAAACAGGCAGACAGACAGACAGACAGACAGACAGATAGATAGATAGATAGATAGATAGATAGATAGATAGATAGATAGATAGATAGATAGATAGATAGATAGATAGATAGATAGATAGACAAACAGACAGGGAGGGAGGGAGGGATAGACGGAGGGAGAGACAGAGGGATGGGTCTATTAGACAGACAGACAGACAGATAGATAGATAGATAGATAGATAGATAGATAGATAGATAGATAGATAGATAGATAGATAGATAGATAGATAGATAGATAGATAGATAGATAGATAGATAGATATATAGATAGATAGATAGATAGATATATAGATAGATAGACAAACAGACAGGGAGGGAGGAAGGGAGGGATAGACGGAGGGAAAGACAGAGGGATGGGTCTTTTAGACAGACAGACAGACAGAGATAGATAGATAGACAAACAGACAGACAGACACAGACAGACAGACAGACAGACAGACAGACAGACAGACAGACAGTCAGTCGGTAACGGGAACGAGAACTTATATGACTACTTATATGAATTAAATGAGATGCTCCCCACCAGGGACTGGGCGAAGCCGGGCCGGGTCAGCTAGTATATATATATATATACACTCTCTAGCTGACCCGGCCCCGCTTCGCCCAGGTCCTGGCGGGGATCTATCTATCTATCTATCTGTCTCCTGCCTGCCTGCCTACCTACCTACCTACTCCTATGTCTATCTATCTATCTATCTATCTATCTATCTATCTATCTATCTATCTATCTATCTATCTATCTATCTATCTATCTATCTGTATGTCTGTCTGTCTGACGACACGGCCCGGCTGTCTATCTATCTATCCATCCATCCATCCATCCATCCATCCATCCATCCATAGATAGGACCCGGCCCGGCTTCGCCCAGGCCCTGGCGGTGAGCATTTCATTTAATTCATATTCGGCCCCTGCTCCCGTTCTCTTTCCAAAAAAAGACGACCCGGACAGGCTTCGCCCAGCCCCTGGCTGGGATCGTCTCATTTAATTCATATATGGCCCCTGCTCCCGTTCCCCACGTTCCCGGAATAATTGCGAACAGATTGGAAGAGAACAATCTTTATCTCAATAACTAAATAGGGCAATCTGACAACTCAAAGCTGTTATTATCTGATCCTGCTGAAGTTATTAATGTGTGGTCTTCTGTACTGTCTCCGAAGTCAGCGTCATATTTTTAAAACATGTAGCTATTGAGCTGACGATAATTATATCCGTTTGACTAATACTTTCTAAAGATTTTGACAAATTTCTCTTTGCCAGCATTTACCAACCTTTCATGACATTTATTTAAAAAAAAACGTGAACGTGAAGGGCAATCTGAAACTACTGAACGTAAACTTACCAAGATAACACGAAAACCCAATGAATGCTGGAATGACTGTATAGATGTCGAAGAGAAATAAAAAGATGAGGTAGAAAATTTTCACGTATTTAAAATAGATGCATTATTTTTATGAAAACTGTAAGAGTGCCTTAAAGATTTTATAACTATGTCTTATAACGCATATGCCTGTAAATAACTGTAGACAAACATTTTATAAAGCTTTAATAACAATGCAACAATTATATATAAAATATATAGCAATGCTATTAAAAGTTATGTCCCTTGATATAACATTTCTTAAGTTAATTCCCCTCGCGATATATAAATTATAATGTAAATTAAAATATTACAATTTAATAAGTAAATAACTGTTTGTACGCTAACAAACTATGACAGTTTGCTGCACGGGAATGAGAAAAAAACATGTAGAAAATGTTATCTCAATCGGATGGACCGTTCGTGAACGCATCAATGACATATAAACATACTTACAGACAGACATACAGACATCGCATTTTATAGATATAGATATATATGTGTGTGTGTGTGTGTGCGTGTGCGTGTGTGTGTGCGTGTGTGTGTGCACGTGTGTGCGCGCGTGTGTGTCCGTGTGTGTGTGTGTTGTATTGTAATGTGTTGTGTGTTTGTTGGTTATAGAATGTGTAAAGAACACTTTTCCACACCTGAGAACATAGTGAGTATATGATGCTAGTCCCACATTTGTACACACCAATAGGCTCTCGATGGTGGGTGATGCAGTCAATAGCACCACTCGTACCTTCACAGCCCAGACAATGTCATGTCACACATGTTAGGCTCTCGATGGGTGATGCAGTCAATAGCACCACTCGTACCTTCACAGCCCAGACAATGTCATGTCACGCATGTTAGGCTCTCGATGGTGGGTGATGCAGTCAATAGCACCACTCGTACCTTCACAGCCCAGACAATGTCCTGTCACACATGTTAGGCTCTCGATGGTGGGTGATGCAGTCAATAGCACCACTCGTACCTTCACAGCCCAGACAATGTCATGTCACGCATGTTAGGTTCTCGATGGTGGGTGATGCAGTCAATAGCACCACTCGTACCTTCACAGCCCAGACAATGTCATGTCACACATGTTAGGCTCTCGATGGTGGGTGATGCAGTCAATAGCACCACTCGTACCTTCACAGCCCAGACAATGTCATGTCACGCATGTTAGGTTCTCGATGGTGGGTGATGCAGTCAATAGCACCACTCGTACCTTCACAGCCCAGACAATGTCCTGTCACACATGTTAGGCTCTCGATGGTGGGTGATGCAGTCAATAGCACCACTCGTACCTTCACAGCCCAGACAATGTCATGTCACGCATGTTAGGTTCTCGATGGGTGATGCAGTCAATAGCACCACTCGTACCTTCACAGCCCAGACAATGTCATGTCACACATGTTAGGTTCTCGATGGTGGGTGATGCAGTCAATAGCACCACTCGTACCTTCACAGCCCAGACAATGTCATGTCACACATGTTAGGTTCTCGATGGTGGGTGATGCAGTCAATAGCACCACTCGTACCTTCACAGCCCAGACAATGTCATGTCACACATGTTAGGTTCTCGATGGTGGGTGATGCAGTCAATAGCACCACTCGTACCTTCACAGCCCAGACAATGTCCTGTCACACATGTTAGGCTCTCGATGGGTGATGCAGTCAATAGCACCACTCGTACCTTCACAGCCCAGAAAATGTCATGTCACACATGTTAGGTTCTCGATGGGTGATGCAGTCAATAGCACCACTCGTACCTTCACAGCCCAGACAATGTCCTGTCACACATGTTAGGCTCTCGATGGTGGGTGATGCAGTCAATAGCACCACTCGTACCTTCACAGCCCAGACAATGTCATGTCACACATGTTAGGCTCTCGATGGGTGATGCAGTCAATAGCACCACTCGTACCTTCACAGCCCAGACAATGTCCTGTCACACATGTTAGGCTCTCGATGGTGGGTGATGCAGTCAATAGCACCACTCGTACCTTCACAGCCCAGACAATGTCATGTCACACATGTTAGGTTCTCGATGGGTGATGCAGTCAATAGCACCACTCGTACCTTCACGGCCCAGATAATGTCCTGTCACACATGTTAGGCTCTCGATGGTGGGTGATGCAGTCAATAGCACCACTCGTACCTTCACAGCCCAGACAATGTCATGTCACACATGTTAGGCTCTCGATGGGTGATGCAGTCAATAGCACCACTCGTACCTTCACAGCCCAGACAATGTCATGTCACACATGTTAGGTTCTCGATGGTGGGTGATGCAGTCAATAGCACCACTCGTACCTTCACAGCCCAGATAATGTCCTGTCACACATGTTAGGCTGGCGATGGGTGGTGCAGTCAATAGCACCACTCGTACCTTCACAGCCCAGACAATGTCCTGTCACACATGTTAGGCTCTCGATGGTGGGTGATGCAGTCAATAGCACCACTCGTACCTTCACAGCCCAGACAATGTCATGTCACACATGTTAGGCTCTCGATGGGTGGTGCAGTCAATAGCACCCTCGTACCTTCACGGCCCAGATAATGTCCTGTCACACATGTTAGGCTGGCGATGGGTGGTGCAGTCAATAGCACCACTCGTACCTTCACAGCCCAGACAATGTCCTGTCACATATGTTAGGCTCTCGATGGGTGATGCAGTCAATAACACCACTCGTACCTTCACGGCCCAGACAATGTCCTGGCACACGTGTTAGGCAGGCGATAGAATATGTTTTCGAGTATTTTTTGGTGAATCCAAAATTCACGGTCAGAATATAGAAATGCAGATAATTCGGTACTCCTTTGTGTCCGCGCTAAATGACTAAGAACGTTTAATCTGTATATCAAATGGCACAGTGAAAATTAAAATACTTTTATGAACATACAATTGAAATGGGGGAAACAAGCGGAAAAGAAACATCATAAGGACCACAATTATACTTAAGCGATATCTCAACATATGCTGATTTGTAGCTAATCTTCTCAAACTGTCTGCCTCTATCTCTCTTTCCGTAAATATCTTTCCGGTTTTCAAAAAATGTTCCAAGTTTTGTCTTCTCATATCATGGCCTCTCTCTGGTGTTTGTTATAAGTTGTCTTTGCGACTCGGCTTTCCTTGAAACTTCATAATTGCTCATTTTTGCAATTAATTTTCAGCATTCTTCTTTAAAACCACATCTCCAAGGCTTCCATTGATGTTTTCGCCTGTATATTAATTGTCCAAGATTCGCAGCCGTATGTTGAGACTGGTTCCATGTAACATGCCAGAACTCTTTTTCTAAATTTCAAGGACAGTGACTTATTGCATACAACTTCTTTTTTTTTTGGTGTGCGGATAGATTGCAGTTGTTGCTTGTCCTATTCTGTTCTTTATCTCAGTGTTGCTTTTACTATTATGTTCTTTATCTCAGTAATGCATCTTCCATCTGATGTTATCCATGTGCCTATATATTTGAATTTCTGCACTTGCTCCAAAGTAACGTCCTGAACGCTAATTGATTGATTGGTTCATTGATTTAGGAACCGACATCACAGCATTCGGGGCATTCCCATAAGCGCTCCATCCCCATCCTCAGTAGCCAGCGAAAAATTCCAACACTAATAGTACCAGTAGCAAGCTGATTATATGTCCGTCTCGCCTTTCCTCTGAGCGTCGATAGTCGTCCAGATCATCTCGTCACCCCTCGCTGTCGCATTCTTGCCAGACCATGGTGATCCATTTGCTCCCCCGAGGTGTACACGTGCTCCCACAAGGCCGCAACCACGTCTGCCTTATCATGCATCAATACGCCACCGAGTTTTGCAGAGCCAGCCAATCTGTCCGCCTGTTCATTCCCCAGCACACCAGCATGCCCCGGAGAAAAGATCCAGACTACGCTTGTCATCCGTGATTTCCGAAGCGAAGCATGCCACTCTGCCCGAAGCTTGCCTACCCTCACCCTACTCAGCATGCTTTCTGAGTCAGTTACAATCACGATGTGTGTGTATCATATTCTCCATCCAGCGGAAAGCTGCACTGACTGCTTCCACCTCCATTCTTAACCTAGATGTTGTAGTATCATATGCCAGGCTCTCCTGCACCAAACGTGGACCATTAGCTTTTGCTAAGAATCCCCATGCACTTCTCCTGCCTCTCAACACCGAACCATCTGTGTATATAATCACATCCTGTACGCTAATTACACATTTAGGCACACTCTATTTCTTTTATATCACCATGACTTCTGGCTTTCTATTATTCAAACTAAGACCCATTTCTTTTCACTATCTACAACCACTTTATCTATCATATCACGAAGATCCTTCTGACTTGTCGCTCTCAAGTCAGTGTCATCAGCATAACATAAGTTATTTATATTATGTCCACCAAGCAGGATCCCTGACATATCTTCTGTAATTTTGTGTTGTTTGTCCATCAAGAATGATGATGACCATTCATTTCATCCAGTGAGGTTGAAAGTGTGGAGCCGTGGGTTCTAAGATGGCTGATAAGGCCTATTTTGGCCAGTGATTTTTCTGTCCTGCCTTTTCTTTACAGCTCTTGCAGTCCTGGTTGCCTCTGCACCCTTGTGTAATGATGCAGGCCACGAATTTCGGTCTCTGGCTGCAGTCTCCCAGGTGTCATGATGAATTCCAAAAGCATTCAGAGAGATGTTCAGAGTGTCTTTAAAGAGTTTCCTCTAGCCACCTTGGGAGCGTTTACCACAACGCAGTTCGCTGTAAAAAAATTCGTTTAGGGAGCCTGTGATATGGCATGCGTGTCAAGTGACCAGCCCAGCGAATCTGATTCTTCATCAGTAGAGTGTGGATACTGGTCATGGACGCTCTTTCTAGGACTTCAGTGTCTGGGATCTTGTCTTGCCATTTAATCTTCAGTAGCTTCCTTAGGCAGACTGTGTGGAAGTGGTTTAATTTCCTAGCGTGTCTTCTGTAATAAGTAGGCATCAAACATCAATGTTGTACCGACAGAAAGATTTCACAGTGACTTCAGTGAGGCTAACTTTGTTCCATATTCGAACATTATCACAGGCTATATGTGTTATGTGTTTCCACCAAAGTATGATTTTCCGTTCACACCTGGCGAGATGCAGCAAAATATGCCAGGCAGTAAATCATGCAACCTAATGTCTTCTGTGTTTACAAGTATTTATATTGTATTAACTGTAAATTAGCCGGTCTCCCTAGCGAGGAGTTAACTTCTTTCTCCGTAATCCCGTCAGCTGTTCGCGCCGCGCTGGTAACTAACGGGAGTAGTGTAGAACGAGGAAATCCGCTCCTTTTGAGGCGCAAAAGCGATTTGCGCCTCAAAGGGCGATAACTCTGGTTAAGTTCCTCCGCAAAGGGTGATAACTCCGGGTTTTTTAATTTGCGCCGCAAAGGGCGATAACTGTTTTTTTTAAAAGTCAAGTGCGATAACTCGTTTTTTAAAATAGGTGTGGTCCGACTAGGTGTGGTCATGTGACCCCTTAAATTGTAGGTACTATAACAACATAAAAAATACAACATTCAAAATAACAAACGAGTCAAGTAAGGTATATGTTTTTAATAAATCATGTATAGACATAGTTATAAATTGTTTTTTTCTTGGCGGGGAAGTGTGGGAAAGTCTGGCAGGTAGTACCGGGGAGTTATACGTCGGCAAAGTGTGGGAAAATCTCGTGCGAGTGTGACGGCAGTCGGTTCATAACAGACGTGGAGGGGTGCATATGGAAAAGTCATTAAGTAACGGGTTGTAAAAACATTGGTGAGTGGTGTGTTAAAATATTTTGAACTGTTAGCGCATTGGTGGTGTACGATTAAAAGGTGCGGTGGGGATAGTAGTGGGTATGGGTTAGTGAAATTAGTTGATAAGGGTGGTTATTAGTGCTATGTAGATGTTCATAGTAGCTTATTCACTATCATCATTACAAAGGAAATCTTATAAAGTTATAATGGATGTCATTTGATGGTAAGGGGTGGATATTAGTGATCAAGTAGGAGTGGTCGATATAGGGGTGGTCATAAACTTAATAAGATAAGAGGTGTAGAGGGTCACTATCAACGGACCAAAAGTAAAGAGGGTTGATTATCATTAGTTGTTAAGAGGTGTAGAGGGTCACTATCATCTGAACAAAAGTAAAGATGGTCGTAGGAGTCTGGGGCTCGAACCAGTGTTAGACTATTAGTGAGGATCAAGAAGTGGTCGCGTTTTGTGAGTCTGGGACTCGATCAGGTGTTAGACCAACAACTATTGGTGATAATCAAAGGGTGGCCACACTAGTCAAGTAGTGGTCAAGCAGTGGTCAAGTGGTGGTCAAATGAGAAAATTTTAGGGGAAAAGTAGTTGTAATGATAGGGTGATGCTTAAAGGGTGGTCAAGTAGTGGTCAAATAATGGTCAAATAGTCAAGTAAGGAAATTTTAGGGAAAAGTGATTGTAATGATATGGTGATGATTAAAGAGTGGTAAATTAGTGGTCAAGTACGGAAAATTTTAGGGAAAATTGGTCGTAGCGACCTGGTAATGCTTAAAGGATGGTAAATTAGTGGTCAAGTAGTGGTCAAGTAGTGGTCAACCAATGGTCAAGTAGTGGTCAAGTGGTCGAGTGACCACTTAAATTGTAGAGGACGATGTCCCTAAGATTATGGTAGTGGTTAAAGTGATCGATGGCATGGTCAAGTAGCGGTCAACCAGTGGTCAAGTGGTCGAATGAACACTTAAAAGGTAGAGAAAAGTACGTATATTGAAACGGTGATGGTAAAATGGTCGACAACGTGGTCAACCAATGGTCAAATAGTGGTCAACCAATGGTCAAGTAGTGGTCAAGTGAAGAAATTTTAGGGAAAAGTGGTTATAATGATATGGTGATGATTAAAGGGTGGTAAATTAGTGGTCAAGTAGTGGTCAACCAATGGTCAAGTAGTGGTCAAGTGGTCGAGTGACCACTTAAATTGTAGAGGACGATGTCCCTAAGATTATGGTAGTGGTTAAAGTGATCGATGGCATGGTCACGTAGCGGTCAACCAGTGGTCAAGTGGTCGAATGAACAATTAAAAGGTAGAGAAAAGTACGTATATTGAAACGGTGATGGTAAAATGGTCGACAACGTGGTCAAACAGTGGTCAAGTAGTGCTCAACCAGTGGTCAACCGCTCAAGTCAGAAAATTGTAGGGTATGGTACGTGTAGTGAAACAGAGATGGATAAATTAAGTAGTGACGTTGTCAAGTAGTGATCAAGTAGCGGGCAAGTACTGGTCAAATGGTCGAGTGACCACTTAAATTATAAGGGAAAGTACGTGTAGTGAACCTGTGTTGGTTAAAGTGATCGATGAAGTGCTCAGGTTGTGGCCAAGTAGTGGTAAATGGTAGAGTGACTACTTAAATTGTCGGTGAAAGTAGGTATAGTGACATGGTGATGATCAAGAGTTGGTCAAGTGGTGTTCAAATAGTGGTCAAGTAGTGGTCAAGTAGTCGAATGAGCACTTAAATTATAGGGTATGGTACGTGTAGTGAAACGGTGATGGTAAAATAAGTAAGGACATGGTCAAATAGTGGTCAAGTACTGGTGAAGTAGTGATCAAGTGGTCGAATGATCACTTAAATTATAGGGTATGGTATGTGTAGTGACATGATGATGGTTAAAGTGATCGATGACATGATCAAGTCGTTATGCCGACTGCTAAGTTCAGAAAGTAATGTCCTTACTAGCGGCAATTTCCCTGACAGGAGCGCCTCGAGCACTGATTTTTGTATTGGTCAATAGCACCTAGAGGTACACTCGACACACATGGACAATAGTTACAGCCGACCAAAGATGGCGGAGCACTCTATCACACACGGGTTATTGCTACAACCAGACTACGTCTTATATGCTAAGACTGGTCAAATATGGCGTCACATCCGGTCACATGTGTAATGGTACATCCGAGACACAGGCTCACTAACTAAAACCAGTCAAAGAATTCCCTGCTTCCGATCACATGTATAAGGGTACAGCCACTAACGGGGTTAATGACTTAACCGGTCAAAGATGGTGATGGATCCAGTGACACCCATAACGATACACGTGGAACACGTGGCTAATAACCGAAACGTTCAATGACGGTGGTACATCCGGTAACAGGGGTAATGGGACATCTGAGACACGTGGTTAAGAGGGAAACTATAGAAAAAGGGTGGCCTATCGGTTGTCGAGTCAGGGAACCTATCTTACGATGATCACTGGGTATAGGAGTGAATACACTGCATCATCAACACTGCATCCGAAGGGTAAAATGGTCACCCCCTTCTCTCTCTCTTTTCTATAACCGTGTAGTCCTAGTGTTATCCGGTTACACCAAAGGACATCCGGGCATCAACACAACAAACTGCCCCGATTCAGCCTTAGGCAATGCACGTAACATGACAGGTCACATGTCCGCCGTCATAACCAGCGACGTTATCACGTATCAAATTAGACACCCACACTTTCATTTCCTTTCTATGTGGCCATAGTATCTTTACATCTTTCTCCAGAAAGCCATTTCCAAGACCAATATATGTTTTTTCAGTGTACCTGCTCAGTGCCACACTTCACAACCAGACAAAAGTACACCTTCTAGGTACCACTTCATCCGTCAAATAATATATGTTAGACAAAATATTAAAATTATTGGTCAAATACAGAAATATCTCTTCCAAACTTATAAAAAGTACGAACCTTTGTTAACCTATTGGGAAAAATATCAATCAAGTAGGAAAGTTTGTTAGTCAAATAGAAAAAAATATTGACCACGTAACGATATATCTTGTCCACACTTATGAAAAGTAGGGAAATTTGTTAGTCAAATGAGAAAAAAAAAAAAAAAAAAAAGATTGACCAAGTAACGAAATACCCCCACCAAACTTATGAAAAGTACGAAACTTTGTTAAGCAAGTATGAAAATGTATCGACCAAACAGAGAAATATATCACCCAAACTTATAAAAAGTAGGAACATATGTTAAACAAATGGAAAATATCTTGGCCAAATAGGAAACTTTGTTAACCAAATGTGAACAAACAAATCAAATATTGATCAAGTAAAGAAATAACTCCTCCAAATTTATGAAAAGTACGAAACCTTGGTACCCAAATGCGACAAATGTAGGTCAAATACTGAAATATCTCGTCCAAACTTATGAAAGGTAGAAAATTGTCTTAACCAACTGGGGTAAATATTACTCAAACTAAGAAACATGTCGACCGAAGTAGGAAATTACGTGAACCAAAGTAATAAAATTGTTGGTCAAATACGAAAAAGTATCGGTCAAACTTATAGATGTCTCGTTTAAACTTACAACATATATGAAAATTTGTTAGGTAAAGGTGAAAAATATAGGCCAAGTAATGAAATATCGCATCCGAACTTATAAAATGTACGAGTAAACCAAAGGCGAAAAGGCCAAAATACGAAATGTCTCGACCAAGCTTATAAATATCTAGGAAAAAATATGACAACTAAAATATTGATCAAAAGGTATCAATCCAAACATTATAAAAATAACCAAATGTGAAAAATATCGTCCAAAGACAGAAATATTTCAACTAAACTTATAAATAAGGCAACAAAACTTGTGAAAATTTTTGGTCAAGTACAGAAATAGCTATGGAAAAAACTAAGTCCACAAAACTAAGACAAAAAGAAATGTAACTTCAGTAGTCAAATGTGTCTTGAAGTTTTATCTGAAAAGACATTTCACAATACATAATCAGCACCACTTTCCTTGTTTTACGTTACCGAAGGCCTTCACCGTATCTGGTACAGAAACCCATATACATCACTCATCTCTCCACACTCTTGGTTTCTTTCTAATACAAAGTGGTCACATCACCAAGAACTTCAAACCTCCATGGTACACGTGCTCCATTGAAACACCCATGACAGTTAACAACATGTATGGCCATGTAATCTGTGAGTCCATTGGGGATAGTTCATCCGAGTATTCGTCACCAAAGATCCATTTCCCATGGCTGACATCTTCAACTTGCTATACCACATCTTATTCTAATATATACTTTACATGAAATTTTCCAACTTTGGGGGTCTATTAAAGAATACGTAATGAGATACATAAAAACACCAAGAACATATCAGACAAAACAACTCACAAACCAGACTTAGAACTAAAACTTAAACCATATCAGATGAACCTCCCAACAAGTACTACTAGAACTCAAAACATAACGATATTAAGGAAACGCATACTAGTTTATTTCTGTTTATAACTGTTTTAATATGGCAGAGAGAAACATGGTAATTAGACTATATCTGCCTTCTTCACTGCTGTCCTTTGTTCGATGACTTTTCTTCTGTCCTTGTCCTTCAGGACTGGATTCAAAATTTTTTTTTTCAAGTCTTGTACACGCTTTTCAAAATGCTCACGTTCTCTGATTACACGGTGCCAGTTACCATTGCGTTCTTCGGTGCCAACAGTATGCACTGTCAAGAAGTGAGGTTCTGGTGCAAAATTAACCTGTGGAGGTAAATAAAACACATTGAAACTTACAAGACGGCCACACATACTACTTCACTAAAGAAAAAAAACAGTTAAAAAAAAATCATGATGAGAAGTGGTAAAAGGCATAAAAAAACAGACTGTCGACATTCTATTGGTCACGTCTTGAGAAAAGGTAAAGGTATAGTCACTGATGGTTTGTAGTATAGCGAGATGTATATAGAAATCATGTATAGCAGCTAGGTCTTCTGTATTAGACATGTTTACAAAAATACACATGTGAACTATGATCATTACTACCCATACACACCTTATTCGTTGATGACGAACACCTTCGGACACCGACAGTAGGATAGTTTTCGTTCCACAACACATTAATTTTCTTGAGAGACTCTGGGGCATGACTACTATCCAAAAGGTCAATATCTTCATCTGAAGACGAATCATCACCCCAAGCAAAGGTTGTCTCTGGTACATCTAAAGCTGGTTGGGTGCCACGAGTAGGTTTCTGGCAGAACAATTATTTTTTTTCGATTTAATATTTTTATAAGTGTGGTTGAGATATTTCTTAGTTTGGTCTTTTCATACTTGGTTAACTCCTACTTTTTATACATTTGACTGAAATTCTTCTGTATTTGTCATAACTTCTTCTAAGTCTTTGTTCATGTCTGGTAATGTAAGCTCTGTTCCATCAAGAAAAAAGACAACGTCATGAACACAACCCACTAAAGAAAATCAACAAAAAATCTTAGTTTCAATATTTAATCACCAAAATATGTATGTCATTGATTCTTTCTTACGATATATCACTAAACTGTTTTGATGAATAAATATTGAAACTAAGATTTTTTGTTGATTTTCTTTAGTGGGTTGTGTTCATGACGTTGTCTTTTTTCTTGATGGAACAGAGCTTACATTACCAGACATGAACAAAGTCGTAGAAGAAGTTATGACAAATACAGAAATATTTCAGTCAGATGTATAAAAAGTAGGAGTTAACCAAGTATGAAAAGACCAAACTAAGAAATATCTCAACCACACTTATAAAAATATTAAATCGAAAAAAAATAATTGTTCTGCCAGAAACCTACTCGTGGCACCCAACCAGCTTTAGATGTACCAGAGACAACCTTTGCTTGGGGTGATGATTCGTCTTCAGATGAAGATATTGACCTTTTGGATAGTAGTCATGCCCCAGAGTCTCTCAAGAAAATTAATGTGTTGTGGAACGAAAACTATCCTACTGTCGGTGTCCGAAGGTGTTCGTCATCAACGAATAAGGTGTGTATGGGTAGTAATGATCATAGTTCACATGTGTATTTTTTGTAAACATGTCTAATACAGAAGACCTAGCTGCTATACATGATTTCTATATACATCTCGCTATACTACAAACCATCAGTGACTATACCTTTACCTTTTCTCAAGACGTGACCAATAGAATGTCGACAGTCTGTTTTTTTATGCCTTTTACCACTTCTCATCATGATTTTTTTTTAACTGTTTTTTTCTTTAGTGAAGTAGTATGTGTGGCCGTCTTGTAAGTTTCAATGTGTTTTATTTACCTCCACAGGTTAATTTTGCACCAGAACCTCACTTCTTGACAGTGCATACTGTTGGCACCGAAGAACGCAATGGTAACTGGCACCATGTAATCAGAGAACGTGAGCATTTTGAAAAGCGTGTACAAGACTTGAAAAAAAAAAATTTGAATCCAGTCCTGAAGGACAAGGACAGAAGAAAAGTCATCGAACAAAGGACAGCAGTGAAGAAGGCAGATATAGTCTAATTACCATGTTTCTCTCTGCCATATTAAAACAGTTATAAACAGAAATAAACTAGTATGCGTTTCCTTAATATCGTTATGTTTTGAGTTCTAGTAGTACTTGTTGGGAGGTTCATCTGATATGGTTTAAGTTTTAGTTCTAAGTCTGGTTTGTGAGTTGTTTTGTCTGATATGTTCTTGGTGTTTTTATGTATCTCATTACGTATTCTTTAATAGACCCCCAAAGTTGGAAAATTTCATGTAAAGTGTATATTAGAATAAGATGTGGTATAGCAAGTTGAAGATGTCAGCCATGGGAAATGGATCTTTGGTGACGAATACTCGGATGAACTATCCCCAATGGACTCACAGATTACATGGCCATACATGGTGTTAACTGTCATGGGTGTTTCAATGGAGCACGTGTACCATGGAGGTTTGAAGTTCTTGGTGATGTGACCACTTTGTATTAGAAAGAAACCAAGAGTGTGGAGAGATGAGTGATGTATATGGGTTTCTGTACCAGATACGGTGAAGGCCTTCGGTAACGTAAAACAAGGAAAGTGGTGCTGATTATGTATTGTGAAATGTCTTTTCAGATAAAACTTCAAGACACATTTGACTACTGAAGTTACATTTCTTTTTGTCTTAGTTTTGTGGACTTAGTTTTTTCCATAGCTATTTCTGTACTTGACCAAAAATTTTCACAAGTTTTGTTGCCTTATTTATAAGTTTAGTTGAAATATTTCTGTCTTTGGACGATATTTTTCACATTTGGTTATTTTTATAATGTTTGGATTGATACCTTTTGATCAATATTTTAGTTGTCATATTTTTTCCTAGATTTTTATAAGCTTGGTCGAGACATTTCGTATTTTGGCCTTTTCGCCTTTGGTTTACTCGTACATTTTATAAGTTCGGATGCGATATTTCATTACTTGGCCTATATTTTTCACCTTTACCTAACAAATTTTCATATATGTTGTAAGTTTAAACGAGACATCTATAAGTTTGACCGATACTTTTTCGTATTTGACCAACAATTTTATTACTTTGGTTCACGTAATTTCCTACTTCGGTCGACATGTCTCTTAGTTTGAGTAATATTTACCCCAGTTGGTTAAGACAATTTTCTACCTTTCATAAGTTTGGACGAGATATTTCAGTATTTGACCTACATTTGTCGCATTTGGGTACCAAGGTTTCGTACTTTTCATAAATTTGGAGGAGTTATTTCTTTACTTGATCAATATTTGATTTGTTTGTTCACATTTGGTTAACAAAGTTTCCTATTTGGCCAAGATATTTTCCATTTGTTTAACATATGTTCCTACTTTTTATAAGTTTGGGTGATATATTTCTCTGTTTGGTCGATACATTTTCATACTTGCTTAACAAAGTTTCGTACTTTTCATAAGTTTGGTGGGGGTATTTCGTTACTTGGTCAATCTTTTTTTTTTTTTTTTTTTTTTCTCATTTGACTAACAAATTTCCCTACTTTTCATAAGTGTGGACAAGATATATCGTTACGTGGTCAATATTTTTTTCTATTTGACTAACAAACTTTCCTACTTGATTGATATTTTTCCCAATAGGTTAACAAAGGTTCGTACTTTTTATAAGTTTGGAAGAGATATTTCTGTATTTGACCAATAATTTTAATATTTTGTCTAACATATATTATTTGACGGATGAAGTGGTACCTAGAAGGTGTACTTTTGTCTGGTTGTGAAGTGTGGCACTGAGCAGGTACACTGAAAAAACATATATTGGTCTTGGAAATGGCTTTCTGGAGAAAGATGTAAAGATACTATGGCCACATAGAAAGGAAATGAAAGTGTGGGTGTCTAATTTGATACGTGATAACGTCGCTGGTTATGACGGCGGACATGTGACCTGTCATGTTACGTGCATTGCCTAAGGCTGAATCGGGGCAGTTTGTTGTGTTGATGCCCGGATGTCCTTTGGTGTAACCGGATAACACTAGGACTACACGGTTATAGAAAAGAGAGAGAGAAGGGGGTGACCATTTTACCCTTCGGATGCAGTGTTGATGATGCAGTGTATTCACTCCTATACCCAGTGATCATCGTAAGTTAGGTTCCCTGACTCGACAACCGATAGGCCACCCTTTTTCTATAGTTTCCCTCTTAACCACGTGTCTCAGATGTCCCATTACCCCTGTTACCGGATGTACCACCGTCATTGAACGTTTCGGTTATTAGCCACGTGTTCCACGTGTATCGTTATGGGTGTCACTGGATCCATCACCATCTTTGACCGGTTAAGTCATTAACCCCGTTAGTGGCTGTACCCTTATACATGTGATCGGAAGCAGGGAATTCTTTGACTGGTTTTAGTTAGTGAGCCTGTGTCTCGGATGTACCATTACACATGTGACCGGATGTGACGCCATATTTGACCAGTCTTAGCATATAAGACGTAGTCTGGTTGTAGCAATAACCCGTGTGTGATAGAGTGCTCCGCCATCTTTGGTCGGCTGTAACTATTGTCCATGTGTGTCGAGTGTACCTCTAGGTGCTATTGACCAATACAAAAATCAGTGCTCGAGGCGCTCCTGTCAGGGAAATTGCCGCTAGTAAGGACATTACTTTCTGAACTTAGCAGTCGGCATAACGACTTGATCATGTCATCGATCACTTTAACCATCATCATGTCACTACACATACCATACCCTATAATGTAAGTGATCATTCGACCACTTGATCACTACTTCACCAGTACTTGACCACTATTTGACCATGTCCTTACTTATTTTACCATCACCGTTTCACTACACGTACCATACCCTATAATTTAAGTGCTCATTCGACTACTTGACCACTACTTGACCACTATTTGAACACCACTTGACCAACTCTTGATCATCACCATGTCACTATACCTACTTTCACCGACAATTTAAGTAGTCACTCTACCATTTACCACTACTTGGCCACAACCTGAGCACTTCATCGATCACTTTAACCAACACAGGTTCACTACACGTACTTTCCCTTATAATTTAAGTGGTCACTCGACCATTTGACCAGTACTTGCCCGCTACTTGATCACTACTTGACAACGTCACTACTTAATTTATCCATCTCTGTTTCACTACACGTACCATACCCTACAATTTTCTGACTTGAGCGGTTGACCACTGGTTGAGCACTACTTGACCACTGTTTGACCACGTTGTCGACCATTTTACCATCACCGTTTCAATATACGTACTTTTCTCTACCTTTTAATTGTTCATTCGACCACTTGACCACTGGTTGACCGCTACGTGACCATGCCATCGATCACTTTAACCACTACCATAATCTTAGGGACATCGTCCTCTACAATTTAAGTGGTCACTCGACCACTTGACCACTACTTGACCATTGGTTGACCACTACTTGACCACTAATTTACCACCCTTTAATCATCACCATATCATTATAACCACTTTTCCCTAAAATTTCTTCACTTGACCACTACTTGACCATTGGTTGACCACTATTTGACCATTGGTTGACCACGTTGTCGACCATTTTACCATCACCGTTTCAATATACGTACTTTTCTCTACCTTTTAAGTGTTCATTCGACCACTTGACCACTGGTTGACCGCTACTTGACCATGCCATCGATCACTTTAACCACTACCATAATCTTAGGGACATCGTCCTCTACAATTTAAGTGGTCACTCGACCACTTGACCACTACTTGACCATTGGTTGACCACTACTTGACCACTACTTGACCACTAATTTACCATCCTTTAAGCATTACCAGGTCGCTACGACCAATTTTCCCTAAAATTTTCCGTACTTGACCACTAATTTACCACTCTTTAATCATCACCATATCATTACAATCACTTTTCCCTAAAATTTCCTTACTTGACTATTTGACCATTATTTGACCACTACTTGACCACCCTTTAAGCATCACCCTATCATTACAACTACTTTTCCCCTAAAATTTTCTCATTTGACCACCACTTGACCACTGCTTGACCACTACTTGACTAGTGTGGCCACCCTTTGATTATCACCAATAGTTGTTGGTCTAACACCTGATCGAGTCCCAGACTCACAAAACGCGACCACTTCTTGATCCTCACTAATAGTCTAACACTGGTTCGAGCCCCAGACTCCTACGACCATCTTTACTTTTGTTCAGATGATAGTGACCCTCTACACCTCTTAACAACTAATGATAATCAACCCTCTTTACTTTTGGTCCGTTGATAGTGACCCTCTACACCTCTTATCTTATTAAGTTTATGACCACCCCTATATCGACCACTCCTACTTGATCACTAATATCCACCCCTTACCATCAAATGACATCCATTATAACTTTATAAGATTTCCTTTGTAATGATGATAGTGAATAAGCTACTATGAACATCTACATAGCACTAATAACCACCCTTATCAACTAATTTCACTAACCCATACCCACTACTATCCCCACCGCACCTTTTAATCGTACACCACCAATGCGCTAACAGTTCAAAATATTTTAACACACCACTCACCAATGTTTTTACAACCCGTTACTTAATGACTTTTCCATATGCACCCCTCCACGTCTGTTATGAACCGACTGCCGTCACACTCGCACGAGATTTTCCCACACTTTGCCGACGTATAACTCCCCGGTACTACCTGCCAGACTTTCCCACATTTCCCCGCCAAGAAAAAAACAATTTATAACTATGTCTATACATGATTTATTAAAAACATATACCTTACTTGACTCGTTTGTTATTTTGAATGTTGTATTTTTTATGTTGTTATAGTACCTACAATTTAAGGGGTCACATGACCACACATGGTCGGACCACACCTATTTTAAAAAACGAGTTATCGCACTTGACTTTAAAAAAAACAGTTATCGCCCTTTGCGGCGCAAATTAAAAAACCAGGAGTTATCGCCCTTTGCGGAGGAACTTAACCAGAGTTATCGCCCTTTGAGGCGCAAATCGCTTTTGCGCCTCAAAAGGAGCGGATTTCCTCGTTCTACACTACTAACGGGGTTGTGTGAGCCGGTCGCTCAGAAAGCAATGGCAAACTAGTGAGCGTAATTTTGCCTGGTATATCAACAGCAGCTGAAAAATGTTGGTGTTGACTGCAACGTCCTGTAAGGGATATGCAACCCCCCCCCCCTCCCCCCCCCCCCCCAAACTGTAAATTTAGAAGTAAGAAGTAAAGAACCATTTTATGCGTTAAGATGCATTGGGCATATCGTGACAGATCCATAATTCTATCGACCAAACGGCACTCGGTGCATGATGCGGTCAATATCAAGCAGGTTGCCTTTACCTCGCAAGACCTTTCTTGGTATCATTTATAAGCAGGGTTGACCTGAGAGCTCTGGTCAATTAAATACATTCTAATCAGCCCCGATGTGTATGGAACCCTTGAACAACTGGCCAGAAGGTGAGTGTCTAACTATAAGGGTGGCGTGTATTAACAACAGCTAGGATGTTCAACTGCCAGTCTCCCTGGCCGAGGGTTTAAACGACTTTCTCCGTAATCCCGTTTATCCACGTAGGGTCTCGCAGCGCGCGAGAATTGGTAGCGATTCTCGCCGCATTGGTGACTTACGGGATAAGTGAGCCGACCGCTCAGAAAGCAATAGCAAACTACTGAGCGTAAACTTGCTAAGAAATCAACAACAGGGTAAAATGCTGGTGTTGACCGCGATGTCTTGTAAAGGATTTGCGAAAAAAAGGTTGTTCAACTAAATACTTAATGAAGCTCTTACAGGAAAAGGCGAAAGGGGAAGACCAAATATCCGATGGACAGGTGGTCTTCAGTAATGGGCAAAAGCAAAACCTGTATGACACATTCATTTGACAGGTTATAACATTTAATGTTTATATTGTCTAGCATGTGTTCTGATCTATACTTATTTCATTTTACTTCAATAAGTGTTAATCCATACCAGTGAATTGATGTCTCACACCATGTGAATGATCTAAAAAGAAACTGAGATACTTGCATGAGATCAACACGCGGAAAGAAGGCATATGGAATGCAGCATCAAAGATACCAACACATATGTTAGAATTTCCTATAGGATTGAGTTGAAGTTTGTTTTCGTTAAAATACATAAAAGACATGGTGGGTACATTACTAATCTAGGGCTAACCACAGCTAGTGCGCACGTGCGTTGTTGAATCATGAGTTGCGTACGTAAAGATATGTCTCTCTGGCAGATTTAAACAGTTTAAAGGTCTAAAGGATCGACTTTATTGTACCGGGTTTATCTCATATGAAATTGCCTCTTTCCGCTGGGCGGCCTGCTGAAAACGTCGCACAAATCACGAACTTCTTAGCTCCGAGAAAATAACACTCGTAAACCGAACGAAGTAGTCCGGAATAGAACCGAAGCTTTCATAGCTCTATGCTACGGAGACTGCCTCTCTGCAGTTGTGGAATTCCAGTACAGTTTCTGAGTCTGGAAAGGGGCAAGGGAGGTGTGTAATATAGTCCTACTGGTATTTAGTCCTATTGAAAGCCTCTACAAGAACATGCCTCCTACAGATGTTAACCCTATTAGTCCACGGGGGACCTGAACGTCAGTACATTGAACTTAAGTGTTAAAACTCACTCTTCCACAGTAGTCACCAAGCGGGCAAGGAGCGCATCCGATAAAACATAACAGAAGCCAAGACGATGATATCAAGGTTTCAGTCAGATTATACATTTTCATTTTTTTCTTTTTTTCTGCTCCCACATGGAAACAGTGTAGTGGTGCTTTTTGCTTTTTTTTTTTTTTTTTTTGTATTTCGTTGTTTATCTATCTGTGTTGTCCTGTCCTTGACAAAGATTCTGAGAATCGTTTTATACGCTTTTGTGTGTATTTAATTTTATTATTCATTTTATATATTTATTGATTACTTCTGATTTTGGATTGTCACCTATATTCCGGTATACGATGGATCTCCTTGTAAGGTATGTGCAACGTGTTTGTGTTTACTACGTTTCTTCTCGCAGGAGCTTAATATACCTATTTGTTTCCAATTCATATACATTTTCAGTTGTCAGTATTACACTTGGGTAATCTGCTTCATGTCCAGAGTGAGGGAAATGGGGGTGAAGCGGGCAGGGGTTAGACATGAACATGTTGTCAAGAGCGGAAAACATTAGATTATCCAACACGGAACAAGGGTTCACGTTAGCCAAGCTAACAGTAGACAGCGCTGATAATGTCATGAGTACGGTCTGACGCGAGTTCAACGCGGGAGCTCGTCACCTGCGAAAGTGAATGAAATTTTACAAGCACATTCCCCCCCCCCCTCCCCCCCCCCCCCCCCCCCCCGCGCATTCTAGCCTATCTATCACATCACAGACATGCAGCAGGCGATTGCTTCGTGACAATATTTCATTGAACACATAATTGGTGGGATCAATCGATATACGCTGGCGGGGATGTTCAGTGGCAGATCGGAGCACCTATCAAACTGTCCGGAGTGCTATGATGACGATCCTTACTAATCACTAGTCAGTTGCTACTATTGACCCATCAAGACATGCAACTTCTTAAAGTTAATATGTCATTGCTAACAAACTAACACCAGTATTATATCATCAACGGAAGTACTAAAATATACCAATGTCCGCAAAACGACAGATTATAAACCGCATATTCTCACCAACCCTATGATATAAATCTCAAACTTGGACTTTATCCAAATCACACTTTCGCAAAATCAACACCTGCGAGATGAGATGCCTGAGGAGAGCTGCCAGCCTAACAATCCGAGACCAGGTAAGAAATGCTATATCAGATAGACAGTGGGATAAACACCTTGTGCCACATTTATTGAAAGACAGAAGATCATGTGGTTTGGCCATGTCATTAGAATGCAACACCAACAACTACCATCACTGGCCTTAAATCAAAGATCATCTGCGACGAGACCTAGAGGACGCCCAAGAAGAAAATGGATTTACGACATCAAAGACATTGTACAATCACACGGAATGACACTATTAAGTGCCGGGCGCTGGAGCGCAAATTATCCTTCCCACGACGCTTGACGAGAGAAGTGGAAGATGATGATGATGATGATGATGATGATGATGATGATGATGATGATGATGATGATGATGATGGTGATGATGATGATCTTCACAAAACGTAACATCCGGTTGTTCAAAAGTAGCATACTTAATTAACAGCTAGAAGTAATTCATTTCTAACCACTAAAAGAAGAGTCTCAGTTTCCATTAACGAAACAAATTTCTTGATCTCGAGGTCAGCAAATCATTATTCGTATTATAATTATTATTATATCACGCCAGCTTGCTTTGATTCAACTGATATCTGGACAAAACATGACCTGTCGCGACATGGTTTATTTTTTATCTGCTGACTGACGGCGAGTGTTTTTGTTATAGATTTTGAGTCTGTTTTTGTTTTTATTTATCTTAGCCAGGAAGTAAGGTCTTTTAGACAACGACAAACGAGCGTCTTAGACAGTCTAGTAACACAGATATGTGGAGGACACGGAGAAAATATAATGCGATGTAGGAATTCTGAAACTAACTAGTGTTTTACTAAGAATTGAATTATGTCTTAGCTTCGTTAAGAAATGTTTACACGGGTATTGCTTTTTATTCAATGAAATATACGAACGAACGAACGAAAGTCTTTATTTTGAAAGGGTTAAGAATTGGGCATGCAGGCCCGTCTGACATTCTGACCTTCTTCTCTATTTCCTCTCATACATTCTTTTATTCAACATCACTTATGAAGCAAATTTTGACAACAAAAGAACAATTCCATTAAAACGCATAAAAAATAATCGATAACAAATGACTCACTGAGGCAGTGCTTAACATGGGCATTATAAATACCTAAGGAGGGTGTAACGTGCCATAAATATGGGAATAGTTTTTGGCTAGATGTCGTTTGAGATAAGTTACTATTATTATTGTCTTTTTGTGTTTTTGTTTATGGGGGAATGTAGTCTGTACTAAGGTAGTGTTCAAACAGGTTGCGAATGTATGTATAATGATTGGTGGTGTCTTTGATTTCTTGTGGAAGATTGTTCCACAACTGAGCGGCGGAGTAATTGACGGAATGGTCCCATGGAATCGCCTGTATTTAAATATTTCTTTTTAATTTATTTTTGTTTAGACGTCATCACCAGATAGGTCTAGAATAGTTAAAAATAACAGATTTAAAAGTAGTACGACCCGAACGCGGCACGGAAGAGCTACAAATAAGAATACCTTTAACTGATTCAGTGCCAAACAACGAAGTCGGTTTGGACCAAACATGGTGTACAAGTGAATAACGTAACTTTACATTTACTGTGTATTAGGATTGCGGAAGATAGCTCGAAACAAACCAAATAACACGGTGACCATAGTAAGCGATATCATCCTTCTGACTAACTGGTAGGTCACATTTGGCGATATATTATCCGTCGGCAATGAGTCAGTAAACGAGTTTCTGGTAGACTTGTCCCACGTCTTGCAGAGACGACTGTTTAGCTACGGGGTGCATTTATCAAGCTAGACAAGGAAAGGTGGCCAGAGGAAGAAGACTACCTTGAAGTACACACATTCACCCGGTGGAGGATGAGATCATGGATGCTGCCAACCTAACTTTGAAAAGTATCTAATAGGATACATTAAGGTTGACAAAGAATGTCAACTTTGAGAAGTATCTGAAAGAATGCATTAAGGTTGACTGCAAGACTGACAACTGTGAGAAGTATCTGAAAGAATACATTAAGGTTGACGACAAGAATGGTAACTTTGAGAAGTTATCTGAAAGAATACATTAAGGTTGACGACAAGAATAGTGACTTTGAGAAGTTATCTGAAAGAATGCATTAAGGTTGACTGCAAGACTGGCAACTTTGGAAATGTGTCTCCATGGAGTTGCTGGAAAACAAAATCAAACTGACCAGCGAGGTCCCACAGGTGTCTGGCCACCTCCACCTTTGTCCATAAGTAATTTTCCAGAGTTAAGTTTTTTTGAAGTGTATTTATATTTTCTATGTTAATAATATTGTCTGCATATTATGTAAAGTAAATATATTCAGCTAGTACATAACTCCTACACAAGATAAATAGGATCCAACGTCGTGAAGCCATCGAATACTCTATCTATAATCAAACAGTTGGAAAGTCATGTATTTTAGATACAAGTTCACAGGATGGTATACCCTAGCCATACTATCCGTTTACATCAGTGGTTCTCAACCGGTGGGGAATTCCCCACCGGGGGGAATTTCAGGGTTTCCGGGGGGGGGGGGGGGGGGGGGGGGGGAATTAAGATTATTTCAAGATCGCGTTAATACAAGAACCGATTACTTGATATTGTTTGTCCCTCCATACATAACAGTTCTGTACTTCTCGCCTTCCTGAAATTCGTTTTATAAAGTAAGTACGGGAGTCTCTGTGGCGAAGTGGTCAAGCCGTTTGACTCGTGCTCCGAAGGTTGTGGGTTCGATTCCGGGCCGCGTCCTTCGGTTTACGAGTTAAATGTTTCGGAGACTCCTGTGGGTCGTCGCTAAAAGCTACGGAGTTCGTGCTTTGTGCGACGCTTTCCGTTCCTGCGGAAAGAGACCGAGCCACATGGGATAAAACCCGGTGCAATGACTTTTAAGCGACTTTTTAAGTAGACCTGCAAATCACGTTTTATGTAGACGACAAGACTTGTTCTAGTATGTGTTATTACATTTAGCTTCCATTTTTGCGTATAGTGTGTAAGGTTGGGGGGGGGGGGTAGAATTTATAGAGAGAAAATACGAAAAGGGGGGGGGGGGTGGAATGGCATTCTGAACATATGGTGAAGGGGTGCATGGGCCAAAAATATGTTGAGAACCACTGGTCTAGGTAACCGCTTTTCTTGGCCATAGGAAGTATTCTGAAAGCATTATATGTTTTAATTTTCAGCATTAATCATTCTTTAACTTGAAATTATCTGGACATCTATCTATCTATCTATCTATCTATCTATCTATCTATCTATCTATCTATCTATCTATCTATCTATCTATCTATCTATCTATCTATCTATCTATCTATCTATCTATCTATCTATCTATCTATCTATCTATCTATCTATCTATCTATCTATCTATCTATCTATCTATCTATCTATCTATCTATCTATCTATCTATCTATCTATCTATCTATCTATCTATCTATCTATCTATCTATCTATCTATCTATCTATCTATCTATCTATCTATCTATCTATCTATCTATCTATCTATCTATCTATCTATCTATCTATCTATCTATCTATCTATCTATCTATCTATCTATCTATCTATCTATCTATCTATCTATCTATCTATCTATCTATCTATCTATCTATCTATCTATCTATCTATCTATCTATCTATCTATCTATCTATCTATCTATCTATCTATCTATCTATCTATCTATCTATCTATCTATCTATCTATCTATCTATCTATCTATCTATCTATCTATCTATCTATCTATCTATCTATCTATCTATCTATCTATCTATCTATCTATCTATCTATCTATCTATCTATCTATCTATCTATCTATCTATCTATCTATCTATCTATCTATCTATCTATCTATCTATCTATCTATCTATCTATCTATCTATCTATCTATCTATCTATCTATCTATCTATCTATCTATCTATCTATCTATCTATCTATCTATCTACCTACCTACCTACCTACCTACCTATCTATCTATCTATCTATCTATCTACCTACCTACCTACCTACCTACCTACCTACCTACCTATCTATCTATCTATCTATCTATCTATCTATCTATCTATCTATCTATCTATCCATCTATCTATCTATCTATCGATCGACCGATCGATCTATCGATCGATCTATCTATCTATCTATCTAGCTAGCTAGCTGGCTAGTTAGTTAGTTAGTCGACAGATCATCCTCATTGCACATCGAACCATTCAGTCCATAAGTGCTCGGATCCCCTCCTCAGCAAATCCCGCAGCGTGTAGCAGCTAACGACGCCAGTTCTGTGTTGGTTTATCAATCTTCTTTGGCTTCCTGCGTAGTGTTCTTGTTCGGCCACCCCTCTTTTAATTTGCTGTTCTCGCAGTCTGGCCATGGTTGTAGATTCACAGTCATCACTTGGTACACGCAAAAGTCTTACTTCTCGTAGAGCATTCAGAATGTCAGCCTGGTCCATGGCGCGCCCGCCCTCCACAGTAGCCTCACCTATGAGCTTGTCAGCCCGCTCATTTCCTTGTACTCCCGCATGCCCTGGCACGAAGATGAAACTAATCTTTGCCAGCCGAGACCGCTCCAGAGGCAGCAACCATTCTATTCGGATCGACCCCTCCTCTATCCTCTTGACCATGTTCATTGAGTCGCTCAGGAAACATGCCCTAGTGAATGTCTGTGTCTCGAGCCATGTTATTGCTTTACTTACTGCCATGACTTCCATAGTCAGGTTACTTGTGGTTTCAGTGAAAGCACCAGAGTCCTCCTTCACAATTCTCGCTCCGGCCCGAGCTGTAAAGACCCATGAGCTTCTCACATGTCGGACGACCGACCCATCTGTGTAGATGACCGCATCACCGTCTAGCGAATTCTCGAATATCAACGCTTGTACTTCAGCCTCCACAGCAGCCGGATTTTCTTGTCTGCATTTTCTATCTAGTTGGATGCAAACTGAAAAGGATGTGCAGAAATCTGTTGGCGCTTGCACCCACTCCTCGCCAGGTTCTAAGTCCTCAAGTGAACACACCTGTTGAAGAATGTCTTCGGCTTGACCCATCCACGACAGTCCTCTTTTTAACCTGCTGCCCTTCACCTTCATAATTTCACTATGCAGTGGATCTTTTGTGTTTGTGTTAATTCTGAGGTAGGCGCGTGCCCTGCAAACTTGTATTCTGTCTTCAATGGTTGGAAAATCAAGAAGGTAGCGCATCGCCCTGCATGCTGTATCTCTTGCACATCCAAGAATAATGCGCATAGCTTCATTCTGTATCCTTTCCATCCTTTCTATCTGCTTACGCCCGAGAGTCAGGATTGCCATTGCATACTCCAAAACAGACATGACCAACCCCTCGTACAGAAGACATAGATGGCGCTGCTCACAGTTTGCTGCCGCCATCACCCGCATCGCAGCCAATCCCCGCCTGGCCTTTGTTATCACCTGGTCTATGTGCGCATAGCTAGCTAGCTAACTGTCTGTCTGTATTATCGGTCAATTGGTCGATCGGTCAATCTGTCATTATGTCGGCCGGTCATTCCTTCCGTCTGTCTATCTGTTCGTCCGTTCGTTCGTCGGTTCGTTCGTCCGTATGTCCGTCCGCCTTTCTATCTCTCTGTCTGTCTATCTGAATGTCTGTCTATCTAAATGCTGTCTCTCTGAGTGCTATCTTAATACGTACCTACTTACCTTGTCTTTTCTTGTCTGTCTATCTGCCTGTCAGTCTGTCTGCGTGTCTGCCTGAGTATGTTCGTACATACCAACCTACTTACCAATAAGTCTTTCTGTTTATCTGCCCCTCTCTCTCTCTTTCTGTCTCTGTCTCTGTCTCTGTCTCTCCCTCTCTCTCTCTCTCTCGCTCTCTGTCTCTCTGCCTGCCGCTTTGATACTTATCTGCGTACCTACGCACCTCTCTAACATACTCTCTCTCTCTCTGTCTCTCTCTCTCGCTCTGTCTCTATCTCTCTCTGTGTCTATCTCTCTCTCGCTCTCTATCTCTCTGTCTCTGCCTCTGTCTCTGTCTCTGTCTCTCTCTCGCTCTCTGCCTCTATCTCTCTCTGTCTCTATCTCTTTCTCTCTCTCTCGCTCTGTCTCTATCTCTCTCTCTGTCTCTATCCCTTTCTCTCTCTCGCTCTCTGTCTCTATCTCTCTCTCTGTCTCTATCTCTCTTTCGCTCTCTGTCTCTGTCTCTCTCTCTGTCTCTGTCTCTCTCTCTCTCTCGCTCTCTGTCTCTCTGCCTGCCGCTTTGTCTACTTATCTGCGTACCTAAGCACCTCTCTAACATACTCTCTCTCTCTCTCTCTCTCTCTCTCTCTCTCTCTCTCTCTCTGAGTGTATTTGTGTGTGTATGCCTCTTTATCTACCTTTCCATCTATTTAGTACATAATACATACCTGTCTGTCTGACTGTCCGTCTATTCACCAATCGACTGATTGATCTCTCTGTCACTTTCTCCTCTTATTCTCATTTTCGTAACCTTTTCTTTTTTTACCTCTCCTGTCCCCATTCTCGTTATGTGATGATGTAAATACAATAATAAATATTCATAGCGCCACAAGAATACACAACGACCTGACCATTCTATAGCAAGCAATGATGTATATTCTAACCGGAAAGCGTGGCTGCTCATTTGCATCAGAGTTTCTTGCCCCTTACTCTAACTCCTATACTATTTGTCTGGCTGATTACTTGATTATACATTGACTCTCATAATTTTGAGAGCACCGACGGTTTGTTGCCGCGTATTGCATCTGTCTCTCGCAGAGAATTAACCCCTTTGCCAAATGTAATACTTTCTGGACTATAATGTTACGGGTATTAAGAATTGACATTGGTATTGCTAATGCTGACGGAACAACATGGCATCATATAATATAGTACGTCCATAGGAGTTCACGATGGCTATTTTCAACGCAATTAAAGGGTTATTGATATTTGAACCAGCGAAATGAGGTCGCTTGAATCTGTAGAGTTAGTTCACTTAAATTAGTAGTGTGAGTTCACTTAAAGTAGTAGTGTGAGTTGACTTAAAGTAGTAGTGTGAGTTTACTTTAACTAGTAGTGTGAGTTTGTCTGGCTTTCTGTGGTGTGAGTTTACTTAAAGTAATAGTGTGAGTTCACTTAAAGTAGTACTGTGAGTTCACTTGAAGTAGCAGTTTGAGTTCACTTAAAGTAGTAGTGTGAGTTTACTTGAAGAAGTGGTGTGAGTTTACTTTTCGTAGTGGCGTGAGTTTACTTAAAGTAATGGTGTGAGTTTACTTAAAGTAATGGTGTGAGTTTACCTAAAGTAGTAGTGTGAGTTTGTCTGTCTGTCTGTGGTTGTGTCGAAAAATCCTGAAGGCCATCGCCCTGATGAGTGAGGACAGAGTGAGGGTCATTGACCGAAAGAGAAAGAAGACAGAAAAAGTGGTTGTGAGGGTCATTGACCGAATGGTTCACCTGAAATAAAACCGTCGAGCAAGATCGCTACGTTCTGTTTTGGTGTAAGCACGGGATCCCGATCAAAGAGTCGGAAATCTTTGATGTACGATGAGCGGAGTTCCCGTGAGCCACGGGGAAAAACGATATACCGAGAGATCGTGGTTTTCAAAGAAGAACGTCAACCAGGTTTTGGGACAAAGATCAAAAGATCAAAAGATGAGTGGGGATGATTTGGTGGGGAGGAGAACGCAAATGACGTCTTACCGAAACAGTATATATTGGTTGAAAAACATGTTTTGTTTTAGTGTGCTAACAACTATTCCACCTAGAAGAAGTGGTTTATCTATTCGTGGTCCTTATTAGAAGAGAAATTACGATGTCCCGAGTTGCTTAGAGGCAATGGGCATTTGTGCTTATGTGCATATGTGTTTCGATTCAGGACTACAATAGGTGGTATAAGGTAATAGTACTTTAGCTTTGTAATCTCGCATAGTGAACTTGCGTGTGTGATCGTAGGAATAGAGTGTCGGCAGAAGAAGGATGAGGCAGGACTTAGGCTGAGGCGAGTGAGGTGTAAGTGCACTCGGTATGATAGGTCTATGCTAGGATATTCTGGTAGGGTTGTCTACTGGGTGTCTGTGCCTTACCGTTACCTTTTCCTTCTTTTATCTAGTTGTCTGGAGTTTGATGAACTCATATGTCTTATGTCAGAGTATCGTTCTGTACAGTCTGAGTACGACCTGAGGCCTACTCTCACATAAGTATTAGTCTGAGTCAGGTTGATATCACGTGGTTATATATATATATATATATATATATATCTTCAACAGGTTCCACGGAAACTCACCTGACATACCCTTGAGAAGAAGAAATGGCACTTCTCGGGTGCAGAGATAAATTACCTCAAGAATATGAACTCTGGGTATAGAAATTTACTACTCTTGTGCAGAGATAACTAATCTCAAGAATATGAACTCTGTGTATAGAAATTTACTACGCTGGTGCAGAGATAAATAACCTCAAGTCTAAGAATTCGGTGGATAGGAATTTACTTCTCTGGGACAGAGCGAAATAACCAAAAGATTCTGAACTCTGTAAAAATATAAAAAGGAAAAAGGGATAACTCACTTTCAGCAATGGATTTTATTAACTACCTGAATTGTGAGTGTGTAGAATTCAAGGACTTACATTAATCCCATTATTCAGTGGTGATCAGACTGTGCAAAATTTCAAGATATTGGAATACGTCCAGAATCAGACGGAGAGAAGCATCCCCGGGTCTCGCAGCGCGCGAGAATTGGAAGCGGTTCTACCGGCGCTGGTGACTTGCGGGATAACTGAGCCGGCCGCTCAGAAAGCAATGGCAAAATACTGAGCGTAATCTTGCCAAGAAATCAACAATCAGCTGAAAGATGCTGATGTTGAAACGATGTCCTGTAAAGGATATGCAAAACATTTAGTGTGAATTTACTCACTTGAAGCAGTTGTATGCGTTCAATTGAAGTAGTGGTGTGAATTTACTTAAAAAATTGGTGTGAGTTGACATGAAATAGTGATGTGCGTTTGCCTGAAACAGTTTTATAATAATTTTGAAACAGTTTTAAGAGTTACTTGAAGCGGGGATAGGAGTTCACTTCAAACTGTGAGTGCCAACGGAGCAGTTAGACTTGTGCAGAGTTATAATCACATAGAGCCGGGAGTGCAGGGAGTGGCCAACAGGGGCCACGGAAGTGGAAATCCAGCAACTAATTCATGATAATGCTCGCCCGGGTGATGTGATTATCTACACAGATGGTTCGGTGTTGAGAGGTAGTAGAAGTGCCTGGGGTTTCTTGGCAAAGGCTAATGGTCGACGGTTCGTGCAGGAGAGCCTGGAATATGATACCACAACATCTAGCTTAAGAATGGAGGTGGAGGCAGTCAGTGCAGCTTTCCGCTGGATGGAGAATACGATACACACACCCACACACACACACACACACACACACACACACACACACACACACACATCGTGATTATAACTGACTTAGAAAATATGCTGAGTAGGATGAGGACAGGCAAGTTTCGTGCCGAGTGGCTTGCTTCGCTTAGGAAGTCACGAGTGGCAAGCATCGTCTGGATCTTTTCTCCAGGGCATGCTGGTGTGCTGGGGAATGAACATGCAGACAGATTGGCTGGCTCTGCAAAACTTGGTGGAGTATTGATGCATGATAAGGCAGACGTGGTTGCGGCCTTGTGGGAGCACGTGTACACCTCGGAGGAGCAAATGGATCACCATGGTCTGGCAAGAATGTGACAGCGAGGAGTGACGAGGGGATCTGGCCGATGCTCGACGCTTAGAGGAAAGACGAGACGAAAATATAATCAGATTGCTGCTGGGATTGGAACTCTTCGCTGGCTTCTGATGATGGGGATGGAGCGCTTATGAGAATGCCCCGAATGCTGTGATGTCGGTTCCTAATTCAATCAATCAATCAATTCAAACTGTGGCGTTAGTTCATTTAAAACAGTGAAATGGTTGTGATAGTTCATTTGAAACAGTTGTGTTAGTGCAATTAAAACAGTGGTGTTAGGTGACTTGAAACATGGGTGTTAGGTCACTTGAAGCAGGAAGTGCGTTCACACGATGCAATGGTGTGAGTTTACTTGAAACAGTGGTGTTAGTTAGTTTGAACAAGTGGTGTTAATTCGCTTGAAACAGTGGTGTTAGTTAGTTTGAACCAGTGATGTTAATTCGCTTGAAACAGTGGTGTTAGTTCGCTTGAAACAGTGGTGTTAGTTCACTTGAAGCGGGATGTGCGTTGACTCGTTGCTCACTAGAACTCGTAGTGTGATTTCACCCATCAAGTAACGATAATTCTATAACAATTTGGGGCCACCACTACAAGACCAAAGGCTTCAGTGTTTCATGATATAACAAAAACAGAATTCGTTGTCTTCACTCCCCCAGTGTCACAGTCGGTATGGAGGGAAAAACAATATAAAGTAATCGGTTCTTGTATTAACGCGATCTTTAAATAATCTTTATTTCCACCACCCACCCCCCTCGGAAACCCTAAAATCCTCCCCGGGGGGAGGGGGGATTCTGCCATACACGATTTCCTGTTATAGGGATGTGATGTAATAGGGACATCCGGTTCTTTAGGCCCGAATGTATAGCGGAACATGTGGCCAGTCTTGTAATCACTTTCGCAAGAAACGAGCCCATATGTATAACCTGCGTCCCATCGTGCTAATAACATTTTCAGAGCAGTTCGCTATCAACTTTGCTTACACATCTGCTTTAATAACTGTAACTA
The DNA here is from genome assembly GCA_963921405.1 of Cepaea hortensis. Lineage (NCBI taxonomy): Eukaryota > Metazoa > Mollusca > Gastropoda > Stylommatophora > Helicidae > Cepaea > Cepaea hortensis. Next base: position 72,586,030 of record OY992894.1, on the reverse strand, counting down.
AGTCTGATCTAAGTATCGTTTCAACGCTCTCGTTTCAGTTGTCACTTTTAATGTGTCTGTCTCGGTTGTTACTTTAAATGTGTCTGTCTCGGTTGTTACTTTAAATGTGTCTGTCCCAGTTGTCACTTTAAATATGTATGTCCCAGTTGTTACTTTACATATGTCGGTCCCAGTTGTTACTATAAATATCTCTCTCCCAGTTGTCACTTTAAATGTTTCTGTCCTAGTTGTCACTTTAAATGTTTCTGTCCTAGTTGTCACTTTAAATGTTTCTGTCCCATTTGTCACTTTAAATGTTTATGTCCAGTTGTTACTTCAAATGCTTCTGTCCCATTTGTTACTTCAAATGTTTCTGTCCCATTTGTTACTTCAAATGTTTCTGTCCCAGTTGTTACTTTAAAAGGGTCTGTCCTAGTTGTTATTCCAAATGTTTCTGTCCCAGTTGTTAATGTAACTGTGTCTGTCCCAGTCGTTACTGTAAATATTTCAGAGCGTTGGTGTTGGAAAGCACATAAGACAGAGTGCTACGAGATAGAAAGCAGCAATTACGGAAGATCACAGTAGTCCCAGAGCCGATACTGCCGCGTTAGAGTGTGATGTTTTCGAACTTCACCTACTGTGTATCACGACATAATGAAATGGGCTAGCCAGTTCCCTTCCTCGCCTGTTGTCCTTCCTAGACAATTAATTAAACATTGTCGTGCACCAATTTTAAGAGTCTGAATTCACTCCAGAGTTACAACAATGAGAAATACAATCCTGTCGTTGTTGAAAACTGAACTGACTCCACAGTCTTGACGGGCAAGAACACTAATCCCTGTTCCACTACAACAGTAACAGGTGTAGTCAGTATAAATGTTTACCATATTGTGTGGTGGTTAAGCTAATGTTGTGGGAGAAATGTCCATACGGCGCCATAACTTAAAATGACCCGAGAATGACTTTCATTGACACAGCACCGGGGCAGTTCTCACCGGCTGGTGTCAGGTTCGTGACGTTTGTATGTAGGTCGCAATCCAGCTAATGAACTGAAGCACAAGGCAGGTCGTGGCCAGATGATAACTGGTATCCGTGTGACGTGTAACTTATTGCGTCTGTCCGCGCTGGGTATTACGTGGCAATTATGGTTGATTCACTGTTCCTCGGCTTTTATATAACCGGTCCGGAGAGTTGGAGGGAGTCAAATTTATAGTCTGTTTTCGCAATTGCGTATCAGGACAAACATGACTGATTGATTGGAAAATCTTCGTGCCCGTTGCAATGTCTGTGAGTATGAGAGAGAGAGAGAGAGAGAGAGAGAGAGAGAGAGAGAGAGAGAGAGAGAGAGAGAGAGAGAGACTAAGAAAGAAAGAACTACAGACAGACAGACAAACAGACAGACAGACAGACAGACAGACAGACAGACAAACAGACAGATAGACAGACAACAGACAGACATACAGACATACAGATAGACAGACAACAGACAGACATACAGACATACAGACAGACAGACAACAGACAGACATACAGACAGACAGACAGACACGGGAGGAGGATAGATTGTGTTAGATGAAGTGATATAATAAATCACAATATAAAAAGTCAGTCATCTTCACGTGCCCTGCCGAGCGGCGCTGGTGGTCGTATACATCTCCACAAACGTATGTTCTATTTAGTCATACAATTGTTACCGATCAGTGCTCTTAGCCAGGCGATGGAACCCTATGAGAAAGAGAACTGGATAGCTGTCCTCATAATGACACGGCCTACACATAAGAAATTATCTTTCCATATAATTGCAACTCGCGTACTGTGAATAGTTCTCTACACAACGAGTTAAAACATTAACGGCCCGAGACTGAAATGGTTAATGCCAGTCTATGAAACAAATATATCCTGTAGACATTCTGGATTTCATGTAATTTCCACGCAGCGATCGATTTGCCACAAAAGCAGTGTAACATTTTTGTTGTCAGATGCGTGAATTTAACCCGTTACCTGGAGCTATGTCTGGGCTATTCCAGCTGGCCTCCGCAGACTGGCTCTGGCTGGTTCTTGCAGCAAATCTACGGAGCGTTTCACTTCATTTATTTGTGCGGGATTTGGTTTCCTGGTGTCTCCCTGATTTTATGTTCATCTCTTTTGCTTTTTCTCGAACGGTGTTTATTTCCTGGTGACGTAATTGATAGTAATGTATAGGGGTTATATCACAAATGTGGCACATAGGATGTCCATGGTTCGAAACCGGATAATGCAAGATATTAGTATCTATCCGAGATTATCAGCATCATGTGAAATGCAGTTAAGTGTAGGCTATCATGATTTCCGATGGATTACATCACATGACTCAGATATCAGCTGTCCGAAATTCAAATCCCCAGTAATACAAGAAATGTGTATCGATCAGATATCAGCATCGTCATCGCTCGACATGACGATACGTGCATGCTTTTATGGTTCGCTGTCTCACGCTACAACCAGCTTTGAACAGGGTCAGAAATCATGACCCGGTTATGCAATATTGCCAAGCTATTTGTGTGGACAATTAGGACACAAGCGACGAATTATATGGAAGCTGCGACAATGTGGTTTCATAGACGAATGACTAACCTACCATGGGCAGAGAGAACGAGCAATGACGTATCTTGAATGCAGTTTAGTCAGAAATTGAACTGGCTACTCACATCAGAAGAGGGCAGTCCACATACTTTGGACATGACATGAGGAGATGGGAATCTGGAGTATGTCATAACAACGGTTAAGGTGGTGGAGAGGAAAAGCAAGGGAAGACACAGAGAGAAGATCCTGGACAGTCTGACATAATGGCATGGAGGAACATCATTATAATAATAAAGGAGATCTGGTAGTTTTGCTTAATATACTATATAAAAGCAAATATCAATATGAAAGTTAGTTAGTTGCATATCCTTTACGTGACGTTACAATCAACCCCACAATTTAAACCACGTTTGTAATTGTCTAGGCAAACGTATGCCTGAATATTGCTCACAGTATAATACAGAGGAAAGAATCAAGTCATTGGAATAATTAAATGATTGGAACAATTAAGCATTGATGACAAAGATTTTCGAATTTTAAAGAACAAATACAGGCATCAAACAGCACCCAAGTTGAGTTGAGTTGAGTTGAGTCAAGAACCGACATCACTGCACTCAGGGCATTCCCATACGTGCTCCGTCCCCTCGTTCAACAGCCAGCGAAGAGTCATACTACTAATTGTTCCCACGGATATCTGATTAAAAGTTCTCCTGGTCTTCCCTCTCAGTTTTGAGATTCTTCCAGAACCCCTGCCGATCCCCCGCAATCTCATTCTTTCCACATATGGGTTCTCAATATGTTCCTCCGCCTTCTCAACCTGGTCCCACAAGCGCACGACCACCTCCCCCTTGTCCATAGGCAAGATACCACCAAGACTTCCCTGCTAGCCTATCAGCCTGTTCATTCCCCAGTACCCCCGCATGACCAGGGCAAAATATCCATACAATTCTCACAATCTGTGACCTCTGAAGTGACGAGAGCCATTCCACACGAAACATTCCTTTCTCCGCCTTGCTAAGCATACTCTTTGAATTCGTAATGAATACAACGTGTGTTGCAGTAGTCTCCTCTTGCCACCGGAATGCCGCTGTTACTGCCTCCCCCTCCATTCTCATGCTGGAGGTCGTAGTCTCATATGCCAGACTCTTCTTTTTCAAGACTCGCCCATTAGCCTTTGCAATAAAGCCGCAGCCACTACGTCTGTTTCTCACCACTGACCCATCGGTGTAGATGACTATGTCACCTTGATGTGTGTTGCTCTAGATCAGCTGTTGCACTTCAAACTCAGTGCGGTCTGCTGACCATTCTCTGCACTCACGACCCAGTGTTATTATTACATTGTGCCAGTCCGTCATGTCATCTGGAACTTCAACCCACTCTCTTTCACGATTTATGCTCTCTAGATCACACACCTGACGTATAGAAAGTTCCACCTGTGCCATCCAGGACCTGCCTTGTCTTTGTCTATGACCCTTAACCATATCCATTGCTGCATGCAGCGAGTGATCCCTGTCTGCGGCAACTCTCAGGTATAATTTGGCCTGAAGGACCCTATGTCTATCCGTCATTGTTGGTAACGCCAGGATATGCCTCATGGATATAATTGGTGTGTCCTTTGTGCACATCAGGATTAACCGCATGGCAGCATTCTGTATGCGCTCCAGCCTTTCAAGCTGGTTCTTTGATACTGTCAGCAGCAGCCCCAAACCATACTCAATGACAGAAATTATTAACTGCTGAAAGAGCCTGTACAGCATCCTCTGATCTACCCCGGTTGCTGCCATAGCTCTCAACACAATGGGAGTCTCTGTGGCGAAGTGGTCAAGCCGTTTGACTCGTGCTCCGAAGGTTGTGGGTTCGATTCCGTGCTGCGTCCTTCGGTTTACGAGTTAAATGTTTCGGAGTCTCCTGTGGGTCGTCGCTAAAAGCTACGGAGCTCGTGCTTTGTGGGACGCTATCCGTGCTGCGGAAAGAGACCGAGCCATATGGGATAAAACCCGGTGCAATGAAGACAATGCTTGCCTGCAGGCCTCCTGGTCATGCGTTCGAATACCCAACGAGGTCGATTTTCTTTTCTTCTTTTTTTTTTTTAAACCTTAGCCAGCAAGTGGACATGTCTTCAAGTGGTTACCATAAAATTTTCTGAGTGGTGAAGGTTGCTGGTGTGATATTCGTCACTTCACCCATCGACTACCGACTGATATAAAGAAAATATAGCACCGGCACCATATACACGGCCAGCCGCAGTAGTTTATTGGCTAGGCCCTCTCTTATATACACGGCCAGCCGCAGTAGTTTATAGGCTAGGCCCTCTCTTATATACACGGCCAGCCGCAGTAGTTTATAGGCTAGGCCCTCTCTTATATACACGGCCAGCCGCAGTAGTTTATAGGCTAGGCCCTCTCTTATATACACGGCCAGCCGCAGTAGTTTATAGGCTAGGCCCTCTCTTATATACACGGCCAGCCGCAGTAGTTTATAGGCTAGGCCCTCTCTTATATACACGGCCAGCCGCAGTAGTTTATAGGCTAGGCCCTCTCTTATATACACGGCCAGCCGCAGTAGTTTATAGGCTAGGCCCTCTCTTATTTACACGGCCAGCCGCAGTAGTTTATAGGCTAGGCCCTCTCTTATATACACGGCCAGCCGCAGTAGTTTATAGGCTAGGCCCTCTCTTATATACACGGCCAGCCGCAGTAGTTTATAGGCTAGGCCCTCTCTTATATACACGGCCAGCCGCAGTAGTTTATAGGCTAGGCCCTCTCTTATATACACGGCCAGCCGCAGTAGTTTATAGGCTAGGCCCTCTCTTATATACACGGGCAGCCGCAGTAGTTTATAGGCTAGGCCCTCTCTTATATACACGGGCAGCCGCAATAGTTTATAGGCTAGGCCCTCTCTTATATACACGGGCAGCCGCAGTAGTTTATTGGCTAGGCCCTCTCTTATATACACGGCCAGCCGCAGTAGTTTATTGGCTAGGCCCTCTCTTATATACACGGGCAGCCGCAGTAGTTTATAGGCTAGGCCCTCTCTTATATACACGGCCAGCCGCAGTAGTTTATAGGCTAGGCCCTCTCTTATATACACGGCCAGCCGCAGTAGTTTATAGGCTAGGCCCTCTCTTATATACACGGCCAGCCGCAGTAGTTTATAGGCTAGGCCCTCTCTTATATACACGGCCAGCCGCAGTAGTTTATAGGCTAGGCCCTCTCTTATATACACGGCCAGCCGCAGTAGTTTATAGGCTAGGCCCTCTCTTATATACACGGCCAGCCGCAGTAGTTTATAGGCTAGGCCCTCTCTTATATACACGGGCAGCCGCAGTAGTTTATAGGCTAGGCCCTCTCTTATATACACGGGCAGCCGCAGTAGTTTATTGGCTAGGCCCTCTCTTATATACACGGGCAGCCGCAGTAGTTTATTGGCTAGGCCCTCTCTTATATACACGGGCAGCCGCAGTAGTTTATAGGCTAGGCCCTCTCTTATATACACGGGCAGCCGCAGTAGTTTATAGGCTAGGCCCTCTCTTATATACACGGGCAGCCGCAGTAGTTTATAGGCTAGGCCCTCTCTTATATACACGGGCAGCCGCAGTAGTTTATAGGCTAGGACCTCTCTTATATACACAGGCAGCCGCAGTAGTTTATAGGCTAGGACCTCTCTTATATACACGGCCAGCCGCAGTAGTTTATAGGCTAGGCCCTCTCTTATATACACGGCCAGCCGCAGTAGTTTATAGGCTAGGACCTCTCTTATATACACGGCCAGCCGCAGTAGTTTATAGGCTAGGACCTCTCTTATATACACGGCCAGCCGCAGTAGTTTATAGGCTAGGACCTCTCTTATATACACGGCCAGCCGCAGTAGTTTATAGGCTAGGACCTCTCTTATATACACGGCCAGCCGCAGTAGTTTATAGGCTAGGACCTCTCTTATATACACGGCCAGCCGCAGTAGTTTATAGGCTAGGCCCTCTCTTATATACACGGCCAGCCGCAGTAGTTTATAGGCTAGGCCCTCTCTTATATACACGGCCAGCCGCAGTAGTTTATAGGCTAGGCCCTCTCTTATATACACGGCCAGCCGCAGTAGTTTATAGGCTAGGCCCTCTCTTATATACACGGCCAGCCGCAGTAGTTTATAGGCTAGGCCCTCTCTTATATACACGGCCAGCCGCAGTAGTTTATAGGCTAGGCCCTCTCTTATATACACGGCCAGCCGCAGTAGTTTATAGGCTAGGCCCCCTCTTATATACACGGCCAGCCGCAGTAGTTTATAGGCTAGGCCCCCTCTTATATACACGGGCAGCCGCAGTAGTTTATAGGCTAGGACCTCTCTTATATACACGGGCAGCCGCAGTAGTTTATAGGCTAGGCCCTCTCTTATATACACGGGCAGCCGCAGTAGTTTATAGGCTAGGCCCTCTCTTATATACACGGCCAGCCGCAGTAGTTTATAGGCTAGGCCCTCTCTTATATACACGGCCAGCCGCAGTAGTTTATAGGCTAGGCCCTCTCTTATATACACGTCCAGCCGCAGTAGTTTATTGGCTAGGCTCTCTCTTATATACACGGCCAGCCGCAGTAGTTTATTGGCTAGGCCCTCTCTTATATACACGGCCAGCCGCAGTAGTTTATAGGCTAGGCCCTGTCTTATATACACGGCCAGCCGCAGTAGTTTATAGGCTAGGCCCTGTCTTATATACACGGCCAGCCGCAGTAGTTTATAGGCTAGGCCCTGTCTTATATACACGGCCAGCCGCAGTAGTTTATAGGCTAGGCCCTGTCTTATATACACGGGCAGCCGCAGTAGTTTATAGGCTAGGCCCTCTCTTATATACACGGGCAGCCGCAGTAGTTTATAGGCTAGGCCCTCTCTTATATACACGGGCAGCCGCAGTAGTTTATAGGCTAGGACCTCTCTTATATACACGGCCAGCCGCAGTAGTTTATAGGCTAGGCCCTCTCTTATATACACGGCCAGCCGCAGTAGTTTATAGGCTAGGCCCTCTCTTATATACACGGCCAGCCGCAGTAGTTTATAGGCTAGGCCCTCTCTTATATACACGGCCAGCCGCAGTAGTTTATAGGCTAGGCGCTCTCTTATATACACAGGCAGCCGCAGTAGTTTATAGGCTAGGACCTCTCTTATATACACGGCCAGCCGCAGTAGTTTATAGGCTAGGCCCTCTCTTATATACACGGCCAGCCGCAGTAGTTTATAGGCTAGGACCTCTCTTATATACACGGCCAGCCGCAGTAGTTTATAGGCTAGGACCTCTCTTATATACACGGCCAGCCGCAGTAGTTTATAGGCTAGGACCTCTCTTATATACACGGCCAGCCGCAGTAGTTTATAGGCTAGGCCCTCTCTTATATACACGGCCAGCCGCAGTAGTTTATAGGCTAGGCCCTCTCTTATATACACGGCCAGCCGCAGTAGTTTATAGGCTACGACCTCTCTTATATACACGGCCAGCCGCAGTAGTTTATAGGCTAGGACCTCTCTTATATACACGGCCAGCCGCAGTAGTTTATAGGCTAGGCCCTCTCTTATATACACGGGCAGCCGCAGTAGTTTATAGGCTAGGCCCTCTCTTATATACACGGCCAGCCTCAGTAGTTTATAGGCTAGGCCCTCTCTTATATACACGGCCAGCCTCAGTAGTTTATAGGCTAGGCCCTCTCTTATATACACGGCCAGCCGCAGTAGTTTATAGGCTAGGCCCTCTCTTATATACACGGCCAGCCGCAGTAGTTTATAGGCTAGGCCCTCTCTTATATACACGGCCAGCCGCAGTAGTTTATAGGCTAGGCCCTCTCTTATATACACGGCCAGCCGAAGTAGTTTATAGGCTAGGCCCTCTCTTATATACACGGCCAGCCGCAGTAGTTTATAGGCTAGGCCCTCTCTTATATACACGGCCAGCCGCAGTAGTTTATAGGCTAGGCCCTCTCTTATATACACGGCCAGCCGCAGTAGTTTATAGGCTAGGCCCTCTCTTATATACACGGCCAGCCGCAGTAGTTTATAGGCTAGGCCCTCTCTTATATACACGGCCAGCCGCAGTAGTTTATAGGCTAGGCCCTCTCTTATATACACGGCCAGCCGCAGTAGTTTATAGGCTAGGCCCTCTCTTATATACACGGCCAGCCGCAGTAGTTTATAGGCTAGGCCCTCTCTTATATACACGGCCAGCCGCAGTAGTTTATAGGCTAGGCCCTCTCTTATATACACGGCCAGCCGCAGTAGTTTATAGGCTAGGCCCTCTCTTATATACACGGCCAGCCGCAGTAGTTTATTGGCTAGGCCCTCTCTTATATACACGGCCAGCCGCAGTAGTTTATTGGCTATGCCCTCTCTTATATACACGGCCAGCCGCAGTAGTTTATAGGCTAGGCCCTCTCTTATATACACGGGCAGCCGCAGTAGTTTATAGGCTAGGCCCTCTCTTATATACACGGGCAGCCGCAGTAGTTTATAGGCTAGGCCCTCTCTTATATACACGGCCAGCCGCAGTAGTTTATTGGCTAGGCCCTCTCTTATATACACGGGCAGCCGCAGTAGTTTATAGGCTAGGCCCTCTCTTATATACACGGGCAGCCGCAGTAGTTTATAGGCTAGGCCCTCTCTTATATACACGGGCAGCCGCAGTAGTTTATAGGCTAGGCCCTCTCTTATATACACGGCCAGCCGCAGTAGTTTATAGGCTAGGCCCTCTCTTATATACACGGCCAGCCGCAGTAGTTTATAGGCTAGGCCCTCTCTTATATACACGGCCAGCCGCAGTAGTTTATAGGCTAGGCCCTCTCTTATATACACGGCCAGCCGCAGTAGTTTATAGGCTAGGCCCTCTCTTATATACACGGGCAGCCGCAGTAGTTTATTGACTAGGCCCTCTCTTATATACACGGGCAGCCGCAGTAGTTTATTGGCTAGGCCCTCTCTTATATACACGGGCAGCCGCAGTAGTTTATTGGCTAGGACCTCTCTTATATACACGGGCAGCCGCAGTAGTTTATAGGCTAGGACCTCTCTTATATACACGGCCAGCCGCAGTAGTTTATAGGCTAGGACCTCTCTTATATGCACGGCCAGCCGCAGTAGTTTATAGGCTAGGCCCTCTCTTATATACACGGCCAGCCGCAGTAGTTTATAGGCTAGGACCTCTCTTATATACACGGCCAGCCGCAGTAGTTTATAGGCTAGGCCCTCTATTATATACACGGCCAGCCGCAGTAGTTTATAGGCTAGGCCCTCTCTTATATACACGGCCAGCCGCAGTAGTTTATAGGCTAGGACCTCTCTTATATACACGGCCAGCCGCAGTAGTTTATAGGCTAGGACCTCTCTTATATACACGGCCAGCCGCAGTAGTTTATAGGCTAGGACCTCTCTTATATACACGGCCAGCCGCAGTAGTTTATAGGCTAGGACCTCTCTTATATACACGGGCAGCCGCAGTAGTTTATAGGCTAGGACCTCTCTTATATACACGGGCAGCCGCAGTAGTTTATAGGCTAGGCCCTCTCTTATATACACGGGCAGCCGCAGTAGTTTATAGGCTAGGCCCTCTCTTATATACACGGCCAGCCGCAGTAGTTTATAGGCTAGGCCCTCTCTTATATACACGGCCAGCCGCAGTAGTTTATAGGCTAGGCCCTCTCTTATATACACGGCCAGCCGCAGTAGTTTATAGGCTAGGCCCTCTCTTATATACACGGCCAGCCGCAGTAGTTTATAGGCTAGGATCTCTCTTATATACACGGGCAGCCGCAGTAGTTTATAGGCTAGGATCTCTCTTATATACACGGGCAGCCGCAGTAGTTTATAGGCTAGGACCTCTCTTATATACACGGGCAGCCGCAGTAGTTTATAGGCTAGGACCTCTCTTATATACACGGGCAGCCGCAGTAGTTTATAGGCTAGGCCCTCTCTTATATACACGGCCAGCCGCAGTAGTTTATAGGCTAGGCCCTCTCTTATATACACGGCCAGCCGCAGTAGTTTATAGGCTAGGCCCTCTCTTATATACACGGCCAGCCGCAGTAGTTTATTGGCTAGGCCCTCTCTTATATACACGGCCAGCCGCAGTAGTTTATTGGCTAGGCCCTGTCTTATATACACGGCCAGCCGCAGTAGTTTTTAGGCTAGGCCCTGTCTTATATACACGGCCAGCCGCAGTAGTTTATAGGCTAGGCCCTGTCTTATATACACGGCCAGCCGCAGTAGTTTATAGGCTAGGCCCTGTCTTATATACACGGGCAGCCGCAGTAGTTTATAGGCTAGGCCCTGTCTTATATACACGGGCAGCCGCAGTAGTTTATAGGCTAGGCCCTGTCTTATATACACGGGCAGCCGCAGTAGTTTATAGGCTAGGCCCTCTCTTATATACACGGGCAGCCGCAGTAGTTTATAGGCTAGGCCCTCTCTTATATACACGGGCAGCCGCAGTAGTTTATAGGCTAGGCCCTCTCTTATATACACGGCCAGCCGCAGTAGTTTATTGGCTAGGCCCTCTCTTATATACACGGGCAGCCGCAGTAGTTTATTGGCTAGGCCCTCTCTTATATACACGGGCAGCCGCAGTAGTTTATTGGCTAGGCCCTCTCTTATATACACGGGCAGCCGCAGTAGTTTATAGGCTAGGCCCTCTCTTATATACACGGCCAGCCGCAGTAGTTTATAGGCTAGGCCCTCTCTTATATACACGGCCAGCCGCAGTAGTTTATAGGCTAGGCCCTCTCTTATATACACGGCCAGCCGCAGTAGTTTATAGGCTAGGCCCTCTCTTATATACACGGCCAGCCGCAGTAGTTTATAGGCTAGGTCCTCTCTTATATACACGGCCAGCCGCAGTAGTTTATAGGCTAGGCCCTCTCTTATATACACGGCCAGCCGCAGTAGTTTATTGACTAGGCCCTCTCTTATATACACGGGCAGCCGCAGTAGTTTATAGGCTAGGCCCTCTCTTATATACACGGGCAGCCGCAGTAGTTTATTGGCTAGGCCCTCTCTTATATACACGGGCAGCCGCAGTAGTTTATAGGCTAGGCCCTCTCTTATATACACGGCCAGCCGCAGTAGTTTATAGGCTAGGCCCTCTCTTATATACACGGCCAGCCGCAGTAGTTTATAGGCTAGGCCCTCTCTTATATACACGGCCAGCCGCAGTAGTTTATAGGCTAGGCCCTCTCTTATATACACGGCCAGCCGCAGTAGTTTATAGGCTAGGACCTCTCTTATATACACGGCCAGCCGCAGTAGTTTATAGGCTAGGACCTCTCTTATATACACGGCCAGCCGCAGTAGTTTATAGGCTAGGACCTCTCTTATATACACGGCCAGCCGCAGTAGTTTATAGGCTAGGACCTCTCTTATATACACGGCCAGCCGCAGTAGTTTATAGGCTAGGACCTCTCTTATATACACGGCCAGCCGCAGTAGTTTATAGGCTAGGACCTCTCTTATATACACGGCCAGCCGCAGTAGTTTATAGGCTAGGCCCTCTCTTATATACACGGGCAGCCGCAGTAGTTTATAGGCTAGGCCCTCTCTTATATACACGGGCAGCCGCAGTAGTTTATAGGCTAGGCCCTCTCTTATATACACGGCCAGCCGCAGTAGTTTATAGGCTAGGCCCTGTAACAAGCTACGTGGAGGGTCCCAAATAGCCCGGTCACAATATTTCAAATATCTTCTATAGCCCTGGCTGGGATAGGTCTTTACCTGCCAACCCTCCTCCGTTTTCCCTGGACTCACTGTCACTCTTTCTTTCGACCTATGGACCTATTTCCTGCAGTGTTCTTCTGGCTGACGCATAAATAACATGGCAGTCGTCAGAACAACTTGGAAGTAATTTTATTAACCTAATCAAGAACAGCACAGGAACACATAAAGGCAGATAAACAGATAGATCTACACAGACACTACACTGGTAAAGTTCCAACACAGAGCCTCAAGTCGCCACAGTCACAGATCCAGCTTCAGATACTGTCTGATCTGTCCACACACTTCTCACCAAAGATGTCCGAATCACCTTCCTTCTCCAGCAACTGGGTGTAGGTTCAACCGGCTTTTGTAGAATCCAAGCGACTGGTGTGTTGAGGACTTCTGTTCATTGTCATCTGAATTAGTTCGGCACTAGGTCTTCACTGACCTATGAAAGGCTTTAGTGTTGCCGATAAGGTGAGGTGTTTGTGAAGGATAATGGATGGGTCCTTTTAATGTCCGGTATAAAATGGGTATGCCAGAAAATCACTCTTAGGCTCCCTCCAGACAACAACTGCTCTCTGGCGTATGTTGTTAAAACAAAACCGGCAATGCACCAGTCATACAAAATGTCCTTGCCTCAAGACCTGCACCTTGCCTCTGTCTCAGAGTTAAACACACCAAACCTTGAGTTGGCCTCGTTGGACATATTGGCGTTAGCCTAGAAGCACTGGTGATAATGTCCCTTAGAAGACATAGTCACTTCCCATAGAAGAGGACCCTTTCTTCACCACTTCAGTAGGATGTTGCATCTCTGTCCCAATCTTCAAATCGACTTGACAAGATGCCACTATCCAACGGTAGGTGTGTACCCGGCCATGAATTGCTTAGCAGCCGCACCAGCGCACATTTGGCGCAAGGCGCTCCATCGGGTTTACCCGATGTGAAAGACATTGGCTACTTGCTCCATGTAAAGATTGTGATAGGAAGATAACCCAAAGAACCATCTTTCATGGAGATTTGAGAGAACAAGAGAACTGAGAGCTTCCGAAAGCCGTTCCCCCCTGTCTACCCAAAATAAAAGAATGCATAAGGACATGGACCACTGGCGTTTCGCTACATAGGCCCCCTCTTAAGAAAGTCGAACCCTACGAACTTTCTACTGTCAGTGGTTCTGTTCGAATGACCCCACCCTCACATTCAACCATAGGATGCCGTGATAGGAAATCTGCTCCCACATTCTCCCTTCCGGGGATATATTCGACCGTGAACCGATACGGTTGTAGGAGCAATGACCATCTCATCAACCTCGCGTTCAGTTTCTTAGAAGTTGCCAAGAACGTCAGAGGTTGATGGTCGGACTGCACTTTGAACTGGACTCCATACAGATAAGGTTGAAATTTCTGTACCGCCCACACTAGAGCTAGACATTCCCGTTCGACGGTGGAATAATTCCGTTCGGCGGGTAACAGTTTTCTACTGGCATACGCCACCGGACACAACACCGAAGGATTATCTCGCCCTTTCTGCAACAGAGTTGTTCCAATCCCTATGTTACTCGCGTCGGTTCTCAGAACAAACGTTTTCTCCAAATTCGGGAGTTGCAGGACTGGCCTATCCACCAACGCCTGTTTCAGCTTCCCATAAGCCTCTTCACAGCTCGGGGTCCAGACTATAGGATCTGGCGATCCTTTCTTCAGGGTTTCGGTTAACGGCGCCCCAATTTCGTTGAACTTTGGAATGAATTTCTGGTAAAACCCACACAGAGACAAGAAAGACCTAACATCTTTTTTGGATTTAGGACGGGGTGCGAGACGGACCTTCTCAATATTTTTTTCTTCCGGTACCAGTCCCCCTGGGGTAATAGTGTGTCCCAGAAATTCCAAGGATTGATATCCAATCATGCATTTGGCTGGACGGGCGGTTAACCCCTCCTCTTTCAATCTTATGAAGATCTTTTCCAAGGATTTCAGGTGATCTTTCAGATTGTCAGACGCGATGAGAATATCATCCATAAACGAGACGACAGAGGGATCCCTTAAAGGGTCTAATAACTTTCTCATCATGCGTGTGAACACACTGGGCGCATTGCTCAGCCCAAAAGGCATCACCTTAAATTCGTAATGGCCGCTCGGAGTACTGAAAGCGAGCATGGGCCGAACCTCAGGTTTCACAGGGATCTGATAATATCCCCGGCTTAAATCGATTTTTGAGAAGTACTTTGCCCTATTTAATCTGGCAAACAATTGATTTGTGTTTGGTAACGGCTCAACTTGGAATGTCGTACAACTATTTAAATGCCTGTAATCAATACATAAGCGGTGTTCCCCGCTTGGCTTCCTCAACAAGACAACCCCGGCATTATACGGAGAAGTCGAAGGAGTGATGATGTCGTCGTCCAGAAGCTTCTGGATTTCAGTTTCCAGGGCCTTCTCTTTCGAAAAGGGTACTGGATATATTTTCTGGCGAACTGGGTCTTGGGTAGTCAGAGTCATATCAAACTCGACCAACCCTGTCCGCCCTGGCCGATCGGTAAGAATCTGCTGATGGGACTCTAACAAACGGATGACACGGTCTGTTTCTTCAGCCGACAGATTAGGATTTATATGTACATCCCTATAGGTTTCCCCAGGGTGTAATGGATACCCCCTATCCGTTTCTTCGCCCGATTCAGTTTCCATCGCGACCGCCATAGTCATGAGTGGGAGAGAAGTACCATCAGATCGTTCTTCATACTTTTTGAGAAGGTTAATGTGGAAGATTTTGGATTTTCCCCTGATCCGGATGGCATAGTTGGTGCGGGAGACAACCCTTTCCACCGGGAAAGGCCCCTGCCAACCAATCTCGAGTTTATTGGAACCTACTGGAAGTAACAACAGAATCCGATCCCCCACCTTAAGAGACCTATCTTTCGTCCTTCTATTGTAGTAGGCCGCGTGTCTCTTCCTGGCCGCTCTCAGATTCTGAGCTGCCAAAGCCCAACCCGTCTGGAGTTTCTTCTTTAACTCTTCGACGTATTTATATGAGGATACAACTTCTTCGGAAGTTTCTTCCTCTGTCCAACATCTCAATAAGGCTTCTAAGGGACCCTTGATTGGCCTCCCGAATAGTAGAGTGGCTGGTGGCAACCCGGTCGACCCATGGGGAACCTCCCGATAGGCGAACAAGGCGGCTGAGATATACTCATCCCATCTGTCTGGTTTCTCTTGTGCCAGCTTCCGAAGCATGGTCATCAAGGTACCATTAAACCTCTCTACTTGCCCATTAGACTGAGGGTGATACGGGCCTGTGTGAATGTGGTTGGTCTGGAAGATACGAAAGACTTCTTCCATCAGCTTACCACAGAACTGAGACCCATTATCCGTTAGGATCTGGTTTGGAAATCCCAACCGAGTAAAGGTCTCCATCAGTGCATCAGCCACTCGCTTAGAGTCGATTGTGGCCAAAGGTATCGCCTCACCCCACATGGAACAGCAATCCACCATCGTGAGAATGTACTTATTCCTCTTCCTAGTCCTAGGAAGAGGACCAACAAGATCGATGGCAACTCTCTCGAAAGGAGAGTTCATAATAGGCATGTCTCCCAGGACTACCGGAGCTGTCCAGTGTTTTGGTGCCACACGCTGGCACTCTGGGCACGACTTGACGTACCTGCGCACGTCTCCAGTCATCCCTGGCCAGTAGTAATGGCATGAAATGCGGTGGAGAGTTGCCCCGACACCCATATGTCCACTGAAAGAAATGGTGTGTCCCATATGAAGAAGCTGTTCCCGATAAGCCTTAGGAACCACCAGCTGTCCATGCTGGTGATCCTCCACTCCGGCTCTCCGGTACAGTAACCGATTCTTCATATAATACTGACCCCGTCTTGGTGGGTCAGAACCTTTTGGCAACTGGTTGAAGCAAGGTTGCAAAGTAGCATCCTGGCTTTGAGCAGCTCGTAACTCCCCAGGCAAGGGATTCACAATCAAGGCCGGCGTCTGCTCATCCTCCAATTGAGATCTGGTTTGCATTGCCCCTACGTACATGGGTTCGGTTGGAATCCCTAGAAAGACGTAGCGACAACCCAAGATCATTGGGAAGATAGGATCTAGCAGAACGGCTGCCTGTATAGTGCCGGTAACATATTTTGATTTGATGTCCACCTTCGCAATTGGAAGAGACATCGCTACCGCACTCTTTGTCGCCGTTTGAATCTCAATAGATTCCCCGGTTAGCTGCTCTGGGCTCACTAAGTGTGATGAAATTACAGCCTCAAACTGCAAACCGGTGTCGTAGAGACACTCAACTGGTTGACCGTTCACAAGTACCGTTTCTACTACTGGTGGTTTTTCTAAATCTCTGTTCCCAAGATCCCTCCCTTCTACCTCCTTGTGAGACCCTTCCCCGGTTTCTACAAGACAAGCAGCATAGTGAGAGTCTTTCTGTTTACGCCGGCAATCAACCGTATTGTGTGTGGGAGATTTGCAATAGGCGCACCACTTTTCACTCCACTTTCTTTTAGGAGATCCAGGTGGACTCTTACCAGAGGGTTTCTTGATAGGAACTTTATCGGAAGGATCCTCCTTCTTGGTGTGAGCTGTTTTAGGGTTCTTCTTCTTTCCAGACCATGTGTCTGGTGGTCGGGGATTGGGTTGTGACAATTCCCCATTATCCCCATGAGCTAGCACATACCTTTCAGCCAACGTGTTGACTAGCTCTAACCTTTCTGCCCCATTTTCAAGCAAAAAGGTTTGCAATGGCTTAGGCATCATTCTCTTCATTTGGTCCACGACCACCAATTCTTCCAAACTTTCATAGTCGTTAGCAAATCCAGCTAAAGACATCCACTTCAAAAGGTAAGACTTCAATCTGACACTGTAGGCTGCGAACATCTCTCCTGGCTCTCTCTTCGACTTTCTGAACTGTTGTCGATAAGTATGAGCTGTCATCTGGAACCTTTTCAAAAGTGCCTTCTCCAGAGTTTCATAGTCATTCTCCATACCAGGTGGCAACCTAGAATAGACCTCGTACGCGGTCCCCCTCAGGCCCTGTGAGAGTTTCAAGTTCCATTTCCCTCGCTCCAATCCCATAGCCAAAGCCATCGACCGAAATCTGTGAAGATACTGGTCGATCTTATCTTTGTGTTCATCGAACGGGAGCAATGGGAACTTCATTGCCTGGCATGGACCGCCACCAGAAGTTGTTGAGTCAGGGAGAACTGCGTCTCCCACTGCACCGTCTCTTTCCTTGGCAGTTTGAGCTTTCAGCTCCAACTCTCTCATACGGAACTCATGGTCTCTGGCTGCCTGCTCGGCCTCCATCTTCCTAGCCTCAGCCTCCATCCTCTTAGCCTCAGCCTCCGCCTCAATCCTCTTGGCCTCAGCCTCCATCCTCTTAGCCTCAGCCTCCGCCTCAATCCTCTTGGCTTCGCGCACAGCCTGTCTGTAGTCTCTTTCCACTTCCTGCA
The DNA here is from genome assembly GCA_963921405.1 of Cepaea hortensis. Classification (NCBI taxonomy): domain Eukaryota; kingdom Metazoa; phylum Mollusca; class Gastropoda; order Stylommatophora; family Helicidae; genus Cepaea; species Cepaea hortensis. Next base: position 72,568,326 of record OY992894.1, on the reverse strand, counting down.
CATATTTCTGTAACTCCGCTCCATCATATCCCATCTCACGCCCTGTAGACTGTACGTCAGCGACATTAAACCCAGCTGATGCCATCTTAAACTCAGAGGGTAAGGGAAGAGGTAATTGTCTAATAAAATTTTTCTCACAATTACACAACAAGTTACATTACACGACCACAACACGTCGTATGTCGGTCAGTCTGTGTCAGGAAGAGTATAGACAATAGCCAGGCACGGTAGGCAGAACCTATTGATAGAAAACAAGGATATCTGTCCCCTATCACTAAATCAGCCAGAACTCCACCAGGATTACAAATATCCCGGGACGAGCCCCCAGAAATTGTAACAAGCTACGTGGAGGGTCCCAAATAGCCCGGTCACAATATTTCAAATATCTTCTATAGCCCTGGCTGGGATAGGTCTTTACCTGCCAACCCTCCTCCGTTTTCCCTGGACTCACTGTCACTCTTTCTTTCGACCTATGGACCTATTTCCTGCAGTGTTCTTCTGGCTGACGCATAAATAACATGGCAGTCGTCAGAACAACTTGGAAGTAATTTTATTAACCTAATCAAGAACAGCACAGGAACACATAAAGGCAGATAAACAGATAGATCTACACAGACACTACACTGGTAAAGTTCCAACACAGAGCCTCAAGTCGCCACAGTCACAGATCCAGCTTCAGATACTGTCTGATCTGTCCACACACTTCTCACCAAAGATGTCCGAATCACCTTCCTTCTCCAGCAACTGGGTGTAGGTTCAACCGGCTTTTGTAGAATCCAAGCGACTGGTGTGTTGAGGACTTCTGTTCATTGTCATCTGAATTAGTTCGGCACTAGGTCTTCACTGACCTATGAAAGGCTTTAGTGTTGCCGATAAGGTGAGGTGTTTGTGAAGGATAATGGATGGGTCCTTTTAATGTCCGGTATAAAATGGGTATGCCAGAAAATCACTCTTAGGCTCCCTCCAGACAACAACTGCTCTCAGGCGTATGTTGTTAAAACAAAACCGGCAATGCACCAGTCATACAAAATGTCCTTGCCTCAAGACCTGCACCTTGCCTCTGTCTCAGAGTTAAACACACCAAACCTTGAGTTGGCCTCGTTGGACATATTGGCGTTAGCCTAGAAGCACTGGTGATAATGTCCCTTAGAAGACATAGTCACTTCCCATAGAAGAGGACCCTTTCTTCACCACTTCAGTAGGATGTTGCATCTCTGTCCCAATCTTCAAATCGACTTGACAAGATGCCACTATCCAATGGTAGGTGTGTACCCGGCCATGAATTGCTTAGCAGCCGCACCAGCGCACATTTGGCGCAAGGCGCTCCATCGGGTTTACCCGATGTGAAAGACATTGGCTACTTGCTCCATGTAAAGATTGTGATAGGAAGATAACCCAAAGAACCATCTTTCATGGAGATTTGAGAGAACAAGAGAACTGAGAGCTTCCGAAAGCCGTTCCCCCCTGTCTACCCAAAATAAAAGAATGCATAAGGACATGGACCACTGGCGTTTCGCTACAGGCCCTCTCTTATATACACGGCCAGCCGCAGTAGTTTATAGGCTAGGCCCTCTCTTATATACACGGCCAGCCGCAGTAGTTTATAGGCTAGGCCCTCTCTTATATACACGGCCAACAGCAGTAGTTTATAGGCTAGGCCCTCTCTTATATACACGGCCAGCCGCAGTAGTTTATAGGCTAGGCCCTCTCTTATATACACGGGCAGCCGCAGTAGTTTATAGGCTAGGATCTCTCTTATATACACGGGCAGCCGCAGTAGTTTATAGGCTAGGACCTCTCTTATATACACGGGCAGCCGCAGTAGTTTATAGGCTAGGCCCTCTCTTATATACACGGGCAGCCGCAGTAGTTTATAGGCTAGGCCCTCTCTTATATACACGGCCAGCCGCAGTAGTTTATAGGCTAGGCCCTCTCTTATATACACGGCCAGCCGCAGTAGTTTATAGGCTAGGCCCTCTCTTATATACACGGCCAGCCGCAGTAGTTTATTGGCTAGGCCCTCTCTTATATACACGGCCAGCCGCAGTAGTTTATAGGCTAGGCCCTGTCTTATATACACGGCCAGCCGCAGTAGTTTATAGGCTAGGCCCTGTCTTATATACACGGGCAGCCGCAGTAGTTTATAGGCTAGGCCCTGTCTTATATACACGGGCAGCCGCAGTAGTTTATAGGCTAGGCCCTGTCTTATATACACGGGCAGCCGCAGTAGTTTATAGGCTAGGCCCTCTCTTATATACACGGGCAGCCGCAGTAGTTTATAGGCTAGGCCCTCTCTTATATACACGGGCAGCCGCAGTAGTTTATAGGCTAGGCCCTCTCTTATATACACGGGCAGCTGCAGTAGTTTATAGGCTAGGCCTTCTCTTATATACACGGGCAGCTGCAGTAGTTTATAGGCTAGGCCTTCTCTTATATACACGGGCAGCCGCAGTAGTTTATAGGCTAGGCCCTGTCTTATATACACGGCCAGCCGCAGTAGTTTATAGGCTAGGCCCTCTCTTATATACACGGCCAGCCGCAGTAGTTTATTGGCTAGGCCCTCTCTTATATACACGGCCAGCCGCAGTAGTTTATTGGCTAGGCCCTCTCTTATATACACGGCCAGCCGCAGTAGTTTATAGGCTATGCCCTGTCTTATATACACGGGCAGCCGCAGTAGTTTATAGGCTAGGCCCTGTCTTATATACACGGCCAGCCGCAGTAGTTTATAGGCTAGGCCCTGTCTTATATACACGGGCAGCCGCAGTAGTTTATAGGCTAGGCCCTGTCTTATATACACGGGCAGCCGCAGTAGTTTATAGGCTAGGCCCTCTCTTATATACACGGGCAGCCGCAGTAGTTTATAGGCTAGGCCCTCTCTTATATACACGGGCAGCCGCAGTAGTTTATTGGCTAGGCCCTCTCTTATATACACGGGCAGCCGCAGTAGTTTATAGGCTAGGACCTCTCTTATATACACGGCCAGCCGCAGTAGTTTATAGGCTAGGCCCTCTCTTATATACACGGCCAGCCGCAGTAGTTTATAGGCTAGGCCCTCTCTTATATACACATCCAGCCGCAGTAGTTTATAGGCTAGGCCCTCTCTTATATACACAGGCAGCCGCAGTAGTTTATAGGCTAGGACCTCTCTTATATACACAGGCAGCCGCAGTAGTTTATAGGCTAGGACCTCTCTTATATACACGGCCAGCCGCAGTAGTTTATAGGCTAGGACCTCTCTTATATACACGGCCAGCCGCAGTAGTTTATAGGCTAGGACCTCTCTTATATACACGGCCAGCCGCAGTAGTTTATAGGCTAGGACCTCTCTTATATACACGGCCAGCCGCAGTAGTTTATAGGCTAGGACCTCTCTTATATACACGGCCAGCCGCAGTAGTTTATAGGCTAGGCCCTCTCTTATATACACGGCCAGCCGCAGTAGTTTATAGGCTAGGCCCTCTCTTATATACACGGCCAGCCGCAGTAGTTTATAGGCTAGGCCCTCTCTTATATACACGGCCAGCCGCAGTAGTTTATAGGCTAGGCCCTCTCTTATATACACGGGCAGCCGCAGTAGTTTATAGGCTAGGCCCTCTCTTATATACACGGGCAGCCGCAGTAGTTTATAGGCTAGGCCCTCTCTTATATACACGGCCAGCCTCAGTAGTTTATAGGCTAGGCCCTCTCTTATATACACGGCCAGCCGCAGTAGTTTATAGGCTAGGCCCTCTCTTATATACACGGCCAGCCGCAGTAGTTTATAGGCTAGGCCCTCTCTTATATACACGGCCAGCCGCAGTAGTTTATAGGCTAGGCCCTCTCTTATATACACGGCCAGCCGCAGTAGTTTATAGGCTAGGCCCTCTCTTATATACACGGCCAGCCGCAGTAGTTTATAGGCTAGGCCCTCTCTTATATACACGGCCAGCCGCAGTAGTTTATAGGCTAGGCCCTCTCTTATATACACGGCCAGCCGCAGTAGTTTATAGGCTAGGCCCTCTCTTATATACACGGCCAGCCGCAGTAGTTTGTAGGCTAGGCCCTCTCTTATATACACGGCCAGCCGCAGTAGTTTATAGGCTAGGCCCTCTCTTATATACACGGCCAGCCGCAGTAGTTTATAGGCTAGGCCCTCTCTTATATACACGGCCAGCCGCAGTAGTTTATAGGCTAGGCCCTCTCTTATATACACGGCCAGCCGCAGTAGTTTATTGGCTAGGCCCTCTCTTATATACACGGCCAGCCGCAGTAGTTTATAGGCTAGGCCCTCTCTTATATACACGGCCAGCCGCAGTAGTTTATAGGCTAGGACCTCTCTTATATACACGGCCAGCCGCAGTAGTTTATAGGCTAGGACCTCTCTTATATACACAGGCAGCCGCAGTAGTTTATAGGCTAGGACCTCTCTTATATACACAGGCAGCCGCAGTAGTTTATAGGCTAGGACCTCTCTTATATACACGGCCAGCCGCAGTAGTTTATAGGCTAGGACCTCTCTTATATACACGGCCAGCCGCAGTAGTTTATAGGCTAGGACCTCTCTTATATACACGGCCAGCCGCAGTAGTTTATAGGCTAGGACCTCTCTTATATACACGGCCAGCCGCAGTAGTTTATAGGCTAGGCCCTCTCTTATATACACGGCCAGCCGCAGTAGTTTATAGGCTAGGCCCTCTCTTATATACACGGCCAGCCGCAGTAGTTTATAGGCTAGGCCCTCTCTTATATACACGGGCAGCCGCAGTAGTTTATAGGCTAGGCCCTCTCTTATATACACGGGCAGCCGCAGTAGTTTATAGGCTAGGCCCTCTCTTATATACACGGCCAGCCGCAGTAGTTTATAGGCTAGGCCCTCTCTTATATACACGGCCAGCCGCAGTAGTTTATAGGCTAGGCCCTATCTTATATACACGGCCAGCCGCAGTAGTTTATAGGCTAGGCCCTATCTTATATACACGGCCAGCCGCAGTAGTTTATAGGCTAGGCCCTCTCTTATATACACGGCCAGCCGCAGTAGTTTATAGGCTAGGCCCTCTCTTATATACACGGCCAGCCGCAGTAGTTTATAGGCTAGGCCCTCTCTTATATACACGGCCAGCCGCAGTAGTTTATAGGCTAGGCCCTCTCTTATATACACGGCCAGCCGCAGTAGTTTATAGGCTAGGCCCTCTCTTATATACACGGCCAGCCGCAGTAGTTTATAGGCTAGGCCCTCTCTTATATACACGGGCAGCCGCAGTAGTTTATAGGCTAGGCCCTCTCTTATATACACGGCCAGCCGCAGTAGTTTATAGGCTAGGCCCTCTCTTATATACACGGCCAGCCTCAGTAGTTTATAGGCTAGGCCCTCTCTTATATACACGGCCAGCCGCAGTAGTTTATAGGCTAGGCCCTCTCTTATATACACGGCCAGCCGCAGTAGTTTATAGGCTAGGCCCTCTCTTATATACACGGCCAGCCGCAGTAGTTTATAGGCTAGGCCCTCTCTTATATACACGGCCAGCCGCAGTAGTTTATAGGCTAGGCCCTCTCTTATATACACGGCCAGCCGCAGTAGTTTATAGGCTAGGCCCTCTCTTATATACACGGCCAGCCGCAGTAGTTTATAGGCTAGGCCCTCTCTTATATACACGGCCAGCCGCAGTAGTTTATAGGCTAGGCCCTCTCTTATATACACGGCCAGCCGCAGTAGTTTGTAGGCTAGGCCCTCTCTTATATACACGGCCAGCCGCAGTAGTTTATAGGCTAGGCCCTCTCTTATATACACGGCCAGCCGCAGTAGTTTATAGGCTAGGCCCTCTCTTATATACACGGCCAGCCGCAGTAGTTTATAGGCTAGGCCCTCTCTTATATACACGGCCAGCCGCAGTAGTTTATTGGCTAGGCCCTCTCTTATATACACGGCCAGCCGCAGTAGTTTATAGGCTAGGCCCTCTCTTATATACACGGCCAGCCGCAGTAGTTTATAGGCTAGGCCCTCTCTTATATACACGGCCAGCCGCAGTAGTTTATAGGCTAGGACCTCTCTTATATACACGGCCAGCCGCAGTAGTTTATAGGCTAGGACCTCTCTTATATACACAGGCAGCCGCAGTAGTTTATAGGCTAGGACCTCTCTTATATACACAGGCAGCCGCAGTAGTTTATAGGCTAGGACCTCTCTTATATACACGGCCAGCCGCAGTAGTTTATAGGCTAGGACCTCTCTTATATACACGGCCAGCCGCAGTAGTTTATAGGCTAGGACCTCTCTTATATACACGGCCAGCCGCAGTAGTTTATAGGCTAGGACCTCTCTTATATACACGGCCAGCCGCAGTAGTTTATAGGCTAGGCCCTCTCTTATATACACGGCCAGCCGCAGTAGTTTATAGGCTAGGACCTCTCTTATATACACGGCCAGCCGCAGTAGTTTATAGGCTAGGACCTCTCTTATATACACGGCCAGCCGCAGTAGTTTATAGGCTAGGACCTCTCTTATATACACGGCCAGCCGCAGTAGTTTATAGGCTAGGACCTCTCTTATATACACGGCCAGCCGCAGTAGTTTATAGGCTAGGCCCTCTCTTATATACACGGCCAGCCGCAGTAGTTTATAGGCTAGGCCCTATCTTATATACACGGCCAGCCGCAGTAGTTTATAGGCTAGGCCCTCTCTTATATACACGGCCAGCCGCAGTAGTTTATAGGCTAGGCCCTCTCTTATATACACGGCCAGCCGCAGTAGTTTATAGGCTAGGCCCTCTCTTATATACACGGCCAGCCGCAGTAGTTTATAGGCTAGGCCCTCTCTTATATACACGGCCAGCCGCAGTAGTTTATAGGCTAGGCCCTCTCTTATATACACGGCCAGCCGCAGTAGTTTATAGGCTAGGCCCTCTCTTATATACACGGCCAGCCGCAGTAGTTTATAGGCTAGGCCCTCTCTTATATACACGGCCAGCCGCAGTAGTTTATAGGCTAGGCCCTCTCTTATATACACGGCCAGCCGCAGTAGTTTATAGGCTAGGCCCTCTCTTATATACACGGCCAGCCGCAGTAGTTTATAGGCTAGGCCCTCTCTTATATACACGGCCAGCCGCAGTAGTTTATTGGCTAGGCCCTCTCTTATATACACGGCCAGCCGCAGTAGTTTATTGGCTAGGCCCTCTCTTATATACACGGCCAGCCGCAGTAGTTTATAGGCTAGGCCCTCTCTTATATACACGGGCAGCCGCAGTAGTTTATAGGCTAGGCCCTCTCTTATATACACGGCCAGCCGCAGTAGTTTATTGGCTAGGCCATCTCTTATATACACGGGCAGCCGCAGTAGTTTATTGGCTAGGCCATCTCTTATATACACGGGCAGCCGCAGTAGTTTATTGGCTAGGCCATCTCTTATATACACGGGCAGCCGCAGTAGTTTATAGGCTAGGCACTCTCTTATATACACGGCCAGCCGCAGTAGTTTATAGGCTAGGCACTCTCTTATATACACGGCCAGCCGCAGTAGTTTATAGGCTAGGCCCTCTCTTATATACACGGCCAGCCGCAGTAGTTTATAGGCTAGGCCCTCTCTTATATACACGGCCAGCCGCAGTAGTTTATAGGCTAGGCCCTCTCTTATATACACGGCCAGCCGCAGTAGTTTATAGGCTAGGCCCTCTCTTATATACACGGCCAGCCGCAGTAGTTTATTGACTAGGCCCTCTCTTATATACACGGGCAGCCGCAGTAGTTTATTGACTAGGCCCTCTCTTATATACACGGGCAGCCGCAGTAGTTTATAGGCTAGGCCCTCTCTTATATACACGGGTAGCCGCAGTAGTTTATAGGCTAGGCCCTCTCTTATATACACGGCCAGCCGCAGTAGTTTATAGGCTAGGCCCTCTCTTATATGCACGGCCAGCCGCAGTAGTTTATAGGCTAGGCCCTCTCTTATATACACGGCCAGCCGCAGTAGTTTATAGGCTAGGCCCTCTCTTATATACACGGCCAGCCGCAGTAGTTTATAGGCTAGGACCTCTCTTATATACACAGGCAGCCGCAGTAGTTTATAGGCTAGGACCTCTCTTATATACACGGCCAGCCGCAGTAGTTTATAGGCTAGGCCCTCTCTTATATACACGGCCAGCCGCAGTAGTTTATAGGCTAGGACCTCTCTTATATACACGGCCAGCCGCAGTAGTTTATAGGCTAGGACCTCTCTTATATACACGGCCAGCCGCAGTAGTTTATAGGCTAGGACCTCTCTTATATACACGGCCAGCCGCAGTAGTTTATAGGCTAGGCCCTCTCTTATATACACGGGCAGCCGCAGTAGTTTATAGGCTAGGCCCTCTCTTATATACACGGGCAGCCGCAGTAGTTTATAGGCTAGGCCCTCTCTTATATACACGGGCAGCCGCAGTAGTTTATAGGCTAGGCCCTCTCTTATATACACGGGCAGCCGCAGTAGTTTATAGGCTAGGCCTTCTCTTATATACACGGGCAGCCGCAGTAGTTTATTGGCTAGGCCCTCTCTTATATACACGGGCAGCCGCAGTAGTTTATTGGTTAGGCCCTCTCTTATATGCACGGCCAGCCGCAGTAGTTTATAGGCTAGGCCCTCTCTTATATACACGGCCAGCCGCAGTAGTTTATTGGCTAGGCCCTCTCTTATATACACGGGCAGCCGCAGTAGTTTATTGGCTATGCCCTCTCTTATATACACGGGCAGCCGCAGTAGTTTATTGGCTAGGCCCTCTCTTATATACACGGCCAGCCGCAGTAGTTTATTGGCTAGGCCCTCTCTTATATACACGGGCAGCCGCAGTAGTTTATTGGCTAGGCCCTTTCTTATATACACGGGCAGCCGCAGTAGTTTATTGGCTAGGCCCTCTCTTATATACACGGGCAGCCGCAGTAGTTTATAGGCTAGGCCCTCTCTTATATACACGGCCAGCCGCAGTAGTTTATTGGCTAGGCCCTCTCTTATATACACGGGCAGCCGCAGTAGTTATTGGCTAGGCCCTCTCTTGCCGACCCCGAGATCACGGGTTCCATCCGCTTCGGGGCCGATTAAAATTACAGGGTGACACTAAAAAAAAGAGAGAGAGAGAGAGAGAGAACCTATAAAAAGTTTATTAAATCCTACATAGGTTAAATACATTTCTTGAAAATTAATTAACTTAAACTTCAGTCCGTGTACAATCATTTCCAAAAGTTTCAGTTACGTCGGTCGCTTTGCATAAAAGTTATCTGCTTTCCAATATATGCTCCAAATGGCCTCCGCAGCGTTGGTTGCACACCTGCTTATAAAATGTCAATTTCTCAGCAGCATTCCTCTGTGGGGATTTCCCTGATCTTTGCAGAGATTACTGTCGTCAGTTCACCAATCGTTTGAGGGTTGTTCTGGTACACCTTATCCTTGAGATACCCCCATAGATAAAAATCCATGGGGTTCAAATCAGGTGAATGCGGTGCCCACTCCAAGTCACACTTCATGCTGATCAGTCTCCCCTGAAGTCGCTCTCTCAGCAAGGATAGAGCATTTGGTGGATGTGGCGTGGCCCCGTTTTGCTTGAACCACTGTAGATCTCAATCCAATTATTTGCGTCGTCCCAATGATGCCCGAACCTTTCAAAGATTTGTTGGTTCCGTTTTTGTGTTTCATTTATTATTTTTATTTTTTGTTTGTTTTGTTTTGTGTGTTTGTTTTTTTTTTGGGGGGGGGTTTTTTGTAAATTTTTTTTGAGGGGGGTGGGGAGTGTGGGGTCACCCTGTATTACATCTGACTGGATCCCAGGTTGACCCAGTCTAAAATAGGCGCCTGGCAATGTCTTGGAAAGTAAAGACAACAGCCCAGTGCCCTTATGCCCAATGCGCCTTAACCTATGCAGTCTAAAACTCCAGAGTAGGTTTGGACGTAACAACAATGGACAGCGGAAAATGGTTAATAGAGGTGTGTCACACTTATGACTTAGACGTTGTTAATATGGTAGCAGACATGTTGTATTTTATACCATATTAAACAATTAAAGTATCTAGCATAAGGAAGGGTACTGTACATAAGCCCATTGCAGATATGAGAAGTCGCTTAAGACGATTAATCATCCCATTTCACTTAATCAGTTAAGGCTTGTAAACTTGCTCTTTTACTTTTACACACTGACAGATGCCCTTTGCGCCTCAAGCCGTGAGAAAATAGCCTTTTACTTCTACTAACCATATATCCAGAATGCCCCAAAGCATGGTAACTGGTTCTTTACTCATCATGTATGTTACAATGTATACGTATAGAATGATATTAACAGTATCACTGCACTGGTAGAAACGGCATTTACTTAGAAGCCATATTTACCATCCATCCATCATGTGCCATGCCGATAAGCGTGGCCGGTAATGTTCTGCCATCTCACTCGATCACCAGAGTCGTGGATCAGGTCCGTGTTCCTGTCACAGCCTGCAGACAGCATTGGTATAACCAAGCTTGTTAGTTTATCATCATGTGCCTCGCCGATAAGCGTGAGCGGCCATATTTCGCTAGCTCACACGATCACCAGAGTCCTGTAATAACTCTGTTTTTTTTTCTCGAATATGCTGAGTAGCATTCCGCTTGTTCTTTAGTTTATGCATTTTAGTGTCTGCATTTATCAGCACTATTAACGAAATGGGAGACGTGGCAGCACAATCACTGGCATGTCGGTCCGTTTGTCATCGAAGCGGATTTGTACAATTGGTTTGGACTTTCTGGTCGTGTCTGAAACTTGGAAATGTAGCAAATGAACTGATTAAAAGTGCCACAGACGAGTATTTAAAATTCACTGGACGAAAACAAGAACAAACAGCAGGAAATCAACGTTGAAGAAGACTTGTTATTAAGGCAAATGAAATTAAGGAAAGTCGATTATTCAGGATGTGTGAAAAGACATGCATTTCTGGGCGGAATAAAGATGACAATGGTGTGAGATTTACAGGGGGTGCAGAGACATCATCATCATCATGTGCCATTCAGATAAGCATGGGCAGTCATGTTTCGTCAACTAACACGATCACCAGAGTCATAGATCAGCTCCGTGTTCTTGTCTCTATCATGCCACGTGGCCAAGCTATCTAGGTATGTACTTTTCTGCTTTCCTTTTCTTCTTTTCCCCTCAGCCATGGCTGTCATCACCCAGTCCTCCAGTTTATTTACTCCCATTAAGTGCTCAAAAAGATGTTGACTTTCTACATGTAATTTCTCTAATCATCTTACGGTTTTCACCTTTTTCCTGAGTAGGACTTGCTCACTGTTTTTTCTGTCTATCCATGGCATTCTTTGCATTTCTCTCAGAAATCGCAACTCCACTGCCAATAGATGTTTTTCAACTTGCCTGCTCATTGTCACTGTCTCACATCCACACAAAATCATAAGGTCGGTGATGACAAGGAAGACCACGAAGTATATAGAGTGAATATAGTGTAAATAATGTACACATGGCAGCATCAGGGACAGGACGTCTGACTTATTCTAGACATACAAACCGAAAGACAGGTATTGGGGACAAATTCTCCATATGACAAGCCATTGTATGATGAATGTTATTACACCGTCACATTGCATTCATTACGGACTCAATGAGTATGCTAAGCAAGGTGGAGATGGGAACGTTTCGTATGGAATGGCTATCCTCGCTTCAGAGATCTCAGATTGTGAGAATTGTATGGATGTTTTGCCATGGCCATGCGAGAGTGTGGGGGAATGAACATGCTGATAGGCTGGCAGAGAATGCACCTCTTGGTGGTAGATTGCCTATGGCAGGGGAGATGTGGTTGGGCGTCTGTGGAACCTGGCGGAGAAGGCGAGAGAACAGTTTGAGAACCCTATGTGGAAAGAATGATTTTTCGGGTGATCGGCAAGTGTGGAAGAATCTTAAAACTGTGAGGGAAAACAAAGAAAGAGAACGTTAAGTCAGATAGCAGTGGAAACTATTTGGAATATGTCTGTTCGCTGTCTATTGAACGAGGAGAGGGAGCACGTATTGGAATGTCCTGAGTGCAACGGTGTGGATTCTTAGTTCAACTCTACTCAAGTTATTAAACCGAAAACAAACTAAAGAAAACGAGTTTCTAAATTCAATTTATCTGGTTTCTCACCGCGCGAAACTTTTCAATCTGCCACAATGACATTCGCTGCATGTAATGTGTTGATTTTATTTAATTATGTCCCGTTCTAAACTAACCTTATTTGTGGAATGTCGGTATCGTTTGTGGGTTAACGGACAGCATTTATATAACAACGATTTTTCGAAATGTGCAGATGTCATTCCGCACCAGGTTAATTAAGTTACGCGCTCTTGCAGACAGAAAGCCAAGAAATGATATCGCTCTTAACAAACCAGTTTGTCCAGCCTGCTGGTGTAAGAGAAAATTGAATTAAAAAAGGCATGGGGACCTATTTTCTGCCCAAGGCCATTTGGATGTTTATAACATTATTTGTGGGCCGTACAAAATTATGAACTTAAAAATTAGCCTGCTATATTTGGTCAATCATGTAATTAACACCCCTAATGCTATGTCTAGAGCGGCTTCTCTTTGGGAAGGTGTGTGAACTTAGCTGGTGTTGGTGTTGTTGCTGCTGTGTTTATCGATGATTGTTTAAAAGCTGCTAGATTTATTGCGTCCCGCCTGAAGTTCCCTTAATATGGATGAACCAGGTCATTTCGCTGGCATATATGGTCCGCGGGCCTTATATGGCCAGCGAGCCGGACGTTCCCCGCCGCTGCATTAAAATAAGACAGAATTTTCTCCCGTGTGCAGTTTTCAAGAAAAATATATCGTTTTTTTTTTTTTTTTGTTTTTTTTTTTTTGGTGGTGGTGGTGGTGGTGGGGGGGGGGGGGGGGTTATACATCAACTATTTTCGTAATTGTTTCTATACTTGCAAAGTTGCAGGCTCCATGCTGGAGAGGTTGCAGATGCTGTTCGTGATCCCGCATACCCGTGTTCCAAACACATCTGCTCGCGATTTGGCTGTAGGCCGCGTTGCATTGGTTTTGACGAATTGGTATGGGTGCTGGTCGTTCAGAAAGTAATGGCAAACTACTCAACGTAAACTTGACAAGAGTTCACAACAACAAAAAATGCTAGTGTTGACTGCAACGTCCTGTAAAGGATATGCAACTAACTTTAACTTTACCTTGCAAAGTTGTTTCACGTTCCAAACAAACAATAAACTATTTGACAGATTAACAAATACAAAATTGTCAAATTGGTTTCTGAGGTTTTTGCGGCCTCGTCAAGTATTACAAGAGCTGTGCAAGTTTGTTTTCTAGTATTGGCACTAAAAGCGTTTGAATGATGTTTGCGTTTACTTTGTCATTTCTGTGACAGTAATTTTTGTATTGTGCGCGCGTGTGTGTGTGTGTGTGTGTGTGTGTGTGTGTGTCTGATTCTGTGTGTGCCTCTGTGTCTCTGTGAGCGTGAGAGTGTGCGAGCGCGAACGTGCGCGCGCGAGCGTGCGCGAGCGAGCTTGTGTGTGCGTGCGTGCGTGTGTGCGTGCGTGCGTGTGTGCGTGCGTGCGTGCGTGTGTGTGTGTGTTGGAAAAACTAAAATCAAGAAACATAATGTCACTCCTCCCAAAGATATGTTTGACTGTAACATTTACTGCTATGGCAATTCACATTGTGCTTGGCAACTACTTTGGTGAAGACAGTATATATATATGCATCACACACAAACATACATACATACATACATACATACATACATACATACATACATACATACATACATACATACATACATACATACATACATACATACATACATACATACATACATACATACATACATACATACATACATACATACATACGTACATACATACATACATACATACAAACAAATACGCACACAAGCCCACATACACGCATTTATACACACACTCTTTTCTCAATTGTCGACGCTCATACCATTGAGAAAATCAACGCCCAGCGATCTGCTCCCGAATATCCTGCTGCTGACTCCGAGCCCAGTATGTCGGGATTGTGAAACTGCTCTCCCTACCCACGTGCTTTTCCTTTACTGGACGTCACAGTCAACGCCAGAATTATTGGCTGTTTGTGATTTCTTGGCAAATTTCCGTTCAGTAGTTTACCATTGCTTTCTGAGCGAACGGCACTCATTCCGTTGTTTGAAAACCAACACAAGGCGGTATGCTGCCAAATCGTACGCAGCTGTGTTACGAATGTGGTGTACGGGATTCCTAATGGCGTTCGTAACCCATTCGCTATAGAGCCTGCTTATTATTCTCATCATTATCATGTGCCATGCCGGTAGACGTGGGCAGTCAAGTTTCACATCTCACACGATCACCAGATCGTGGATCAGCACTTTGTCCTTGCCCCGAGCATGTCGTGTGGACAAGGCATCGAGATATTTACTTCTGGCTTCCCTTGTTCTTTTCCTCTCGGTCTTGTCAGTTGTCACCGAGTTCTCTAATTTATTTCTTCTCATAAAGTGCCCCCCCCCCCCCACCCCCAGTGTGACTACGTCTACTTTCTCTAACCAGTTTGTGGTTTTGCTGGATGGGACTTACCCATCGGTTTTTCTGTCTGACCTTTGCATTCTTTGCATTTTCCTCAGAAACCACATTTCCACTGTCATTAGATTTATTCCAGTTTGTCTGCTCATTGTCCAAGTTTTACATCTATACAAAAGTATCAGATTCTACGTAGCACTTCAACACTATATGTTTCGTTCCAATTAATATCGGGTTTATTAGTCAGTATGTTTGCCATTTTGCAAAATGCTACCTTTGCCATAGCGATTCTTTGTCTACTCTGCACACGGCACCTCTATTTAGATGATATGATAGTTCCGAGATGGTTTTACTAGTTCACTTGTTCAAGAATATTTCCATTTATTCTTATATTACATTAAAGTATCTTTCTTTTCTTAAAGACGATCATAATACCCGCGTTCTTATAATTTAATTTTACTCCAAGCTGTTCACCGTCTACAATAACCGTATTTACTAAATCCTGTTTATTGTCTGCAATCAAAACTGTATCATTCGTATATCTAATTCTATTGATGGTATGTCCCCCAATGATGATTGCTCTTATATCTTTAAATTTTCTAAATAAAAATGTTTAGTGAAAAACGATCTGGAGACATCACAAATCCCTGTCGCACACCTCTCTTATTAGGCTGATATTGACCTACTTCATTATCAATCTATATGGCAGTTTGTTGTTTTAAATATATGTTTTTACAAGTCTAAGTCCTTTCCCATCAATTTTTAGATCTATAAGCATCTTCACCATACCGCTAAGCCACAGCATATGGCAACCGACGAGTAAAATGTGTAGGAATCTCGTTTCTTTCACGGCGTCAAGGATTCCAGAAGTTTCGCCATCGATAAACTATATTGGAACCCAGTAAATCAATGGCAGTTCAGCTACAACAATAAAATATGCCCGATCAGAGAAATACGGCAGCTGCTGTCGTCATTGGCACAACGGTGCGAAAAGATCACATACTCTAACAATGTACGACTACTGTGGGAAACTATGAATGGTCACGCCAGCTTGTATCAATCTCATCATCTGTCACTTAGTGAGGAGGAATATTTGACGGTCGAAGGACTGATGGTCGGCATTAGATAATGGCATTCCAGGGGACTGTACACTGTCTTTGGTGTTTGTTAATGGATCAGGGGTTGTAAATGCTTTCTTTGTGGTTTTTCCCTTTGATTCTGGGGCTAGCTGTGTTCTATATCATTGATGTTGTATTGAGTCAATTTAGGTCATGTGTTCGGAAAGATGGCGGTCGGCCTGTCGCTTAGTTTTTATCCCATATGGCTCAGTTTCTTTCAACAGGGCGGGAAGCGTGGCACAAGGCACGAACTCCGTAGCTCTAGGATTCTCCGAAAACATAAACTCGTGAACCGAAGGATGCGGCAAGCAATCGAACCCACAACCTTCGATGCCCGAGTCACACGGCTTGAATACTTCGCCATGGAGACTCCCTAATACAATGACAAATAGAACAATACTACTAGAGTTAATAGATTATCACTTATTTTGCCTACAGCTACTATGCTTTATTCGTTAAACTTTATGTCTCGAGATTTTTGTTGGGGAAAATGTTTCGATGTTTTCCCAACTAAAGCCACGTTGTGAATTCAGTATTTTCCATAATATGTTATTCCTCTTTGTTGTCTCGATCTACTAAAGCATTCATGATAAAGTATATGTATATATGTTTATGTATACATTTTATATATATATGTGTGTGTGTTTGTGTGTGTGTGTGTGAGTGTGTGTGTGTGTGTGTGTGTCAGCATGTCGACACTCCAAGGATGCTTGAAGATCTACAAATTGATGGAAAAGACCTTAGACTTGTAAAAAACATATATTGGAAACAACAAGCTGCCATAAGAGTTGATAATGAAGTAGGCCAATATCAGCTATTAAGAGAGGTGTTGGACAGGGATGTGTAATGTCTCCAGATCTATTTTCCCTGTACAGTGAAAATATTTTCAGAAATATTGAAGATATGGAAGGAATCAACATTGCGGGACGATGCATCAATAACATTAGATACGCAGATGATACAGTCTTGATTGCAGACAATGAACATGATCCGCAACATTTAGTAGATGCGGTTGTTATACACAGTGAACAACGAGGGTTAGAATTAAATTGTAAAAAGACACAGATTATGGTCGTCACTAGGAAGAACGAAATACCACAATGTAATATACAAGTAAATGGGAATATTCTTCACAAGTGAATAAATACAATTATCTCGGAACAGTAATAACATCTGATGGGAGATACCTTGAAGAGATTAGAACAAGAATCGTCATGGCAAAAGTAGCCTTTAGCAAGATGAAAAACATACTGACCAATAAAAAAAATGTCAATTGAAACGAGAAAAAGAGTGTTGAGGTGCTACATAGAACCTGTACTTTTATATGGATGTGAAACTTGGACAATGAGCAGTCAAGCTGAAAAACATCTGATGGCTGTAGAAATGTGGTTTCTGAGGAAAATGCAAAGAATACAATGGACAGCCAGAAAGACCAATGAACAAGTCCTTCAAGAAACAAATGAAGATCGTAAACTGATTAAAGACATTAGACGTAGACAGTCAAAATCTTTTGGGCATGTTATGAGAAGAAATGAATTGGAGAACTTGGTGACAACTGGTAAGATCGAAGGGAACAGACCAAGAGGAAGACCTAGAAGCAAATACCTGGATGACTTGACCTCATGGCATGGTCGAGACAGAAACACTGAGCTGATCCACGACTCTGGTGATCGAGTGAGATGGCAAAACATGACCGCCCACGCTTACCGGCATGGCACATGATGGATGGATGGATATATATATTAAACAAGAAATAAGAAAGTCGAATAGAGACCCTGGAGATGTGGATATACAGAAGAGTATGTCGTATTTCATAGAAACAAAAACAATCAAGTACCGAGGTTCTAGAAAAACGTAGATTAACAGAGTTGATAAAAGAAATAAAAACGAGTCAAATGAAATATTTCAGCATGTTAAAAGACACAAAAGTCTCTTAAAAACTATACTGGATGTCAAGGTTGAAAGCAAGCGAGCAAGAAGTAGACAACGAAGCAATTGGTAAAATAACATCAAGAGATGGACGTGCCTCAATGTGACAGAATGTACAGTCAGGTAGAGAGACAGACTGTGTTGCAGATATTTTGCAGTCAACCTTCATTATGGAGACGGCACCTGATTGATTGATTGATTGATTGATTGATATATTTATCATTTATGCTAGTTGGTCTTCTACCGTAGTTATGAGGACGATATATTAATAATCACCACAGACCAGCTGCCAGCAACATCGCTCCAGGCCATAATGAACATGACGCAATAAAACATCTCTCTATCTATGGAACACGAACACAGCAAAGTCTTGCCGTTCCTAAATATTCTAAAGAGACGTAGAGCAGGCGGTACAATTCAAAGATCGGTTTACCGTAAAGAAACATGGACTGGCCAATACTTACATTTTCAGAGCTTCGCACTTGTTCAGTACAAACGAGGCTTAGTACGGACCCTGTTTGACCGTCTAGGAAGATATGCAACCAGGACACACTGACAGAGGAATTTGAAACTCTGAAGAATGTCTTACAACTGAATGGCTATTCCACAGGATTTATAAAGTGACACTGCCAACAACTGAAACCAAAACCAGACGAAACTACAGTCCTTAAACTCAAGGTATTTATCAAGCTAACCTTTCGTAATGGAACGTCTACAGGACCAGCTCATAACAGCAGTCGGCCGAACATTCAGTGCTGCAACTCCGGTTATTAGGTACAGAACCACAACTATTCCCACCCCAGCAGTAAAAGAATATGTCCCCCTGTATGCCAAATCCAATTGCATTTACCAATTCACATGCAGGTGCTAGTCTGTCTACATCGGCAGAATAGAGAGATCGATAAACAACAGAGTGGTTAACACATGCCAAATTGGATTGACAAGATACTACACACAGGCAATGGGAACCTGGCAAGGCCGACACATCACAAACTTCCTTTGTCGTAGACTGCACTGCGCGTTTAGGAAACCGGTCATGCGATTGGTAGAGACAGCGTATCGCGCGTTGTTTAACACAAAATAGTCGCTTGTTAAAGTTTGCAGAACCCATCATGATTAATCTACATAATCCAGTTTTTGTTTTGTTTTGTTTTTTTGCAAGCAGAAAAAACATGATAGTCAGTTTTAAATTACTGTGGTAGACAACTGACATTACTGCGCTAACATATGTACATTTCAGCTTGAACGATGTGTCTAGTTGTGTTACTTTATGTTGTGTGAATTCTGCGGTATATATCTGACGAGATGCAGCGAAATATGCCAGGTAATAAATCGTGCAATTTATTGATTGTATCCTCGTTATTCAAATTCACTACGGGGAAACATTGGTTTTATTCATGTAATGCTAATTTTGATACTTTATTTATGGGCTGACATAAGGGTATTATCTGGTTAGAATTTCACGATCCTTTAATTATAAATACCATACCGCTACCTTCTCGGACATAAGGATTCTAGAAATGGAAGAGGGACTGTTAGACTAATAAAGCGCTTGTTGTGTGAGTACTAAGAAAGAATGGGAAAATATTAATGATGTGAAATGTATGACATACTTCTGGTCATCATCGAGTGCCTTGTCTTATACCCTTAGGAGTTCATCTTTCCCCACAGATCTCTGTCCTTGATGATACTTTAATATTTTATTATATTCATTCATACTAGGTTTACGAAAATCTTGGAATAGCCATCAGCATCATGTGCCTTGCCAACTGGCAGAGTTGGCAATGCCTTTCTACGTGATTCTATCTTTATCAACCTATATAGATTTGTGTACTGACACCATTCAGGCTATAACTACGGGGGAAATCTCTATAACTACTACTATGCAGCCGGTTTGGGAGGACGTATAAAACGATGGGATAAGTGCATCAATGTTGGTGGAAATTAAGTTGAGAAATAAAGGGACAATGTATGTATAAAAATAAACTGGTTTCAAGTTGTTATCATATGTAGTTATTTTTATAAAGCTATTTGTGACTTACTTATTAACTTACCCTCGTAGCATGGGCAAGCAGGACACCGTTATCATTCTACGAAAATCCTAAAGTGTTAAGTTTATATTAACAAGAGCCAGTCTGACAAAGTTATCACTCTCACTTTCTGTTGCACCTGATGGAATAATAGTTGCAGGTTCAAACTGTTCATATTCTTCACTGCATTTGGGAATTTATTATGAGGAATAATCTTCTTCCCTTTAGTACGCCAACTTCATTAGAGAGAGGAGGTTGTTACGTCCCCATAGAGTTGTGTGATGAAAATACGAGGGGGAGTCAATAAATAGGTCACAGATGGTTGTAGAAACATAACTAAAGATGATAACAACTTGAAACCAGTTTATTTTTATACATACATTGTCTCTTTATTTTTCAATATAATTTCCACCAACATTGATGTACTTATCCCATCGTTTTATCAGTCCTTCCAAACCGGTGGCATAGAACTGCGTGCTCTGTTTTCTACACAACGTGTTCCTCCTTCAATTGTCTGGGTACCCACCTTGAGCACACTTTCTTAAATTTCAATCGATCATGCATTATGCTGTATGCTGAACCACATGAGCACCTTATTGTTGATGCTACAGTGTTTATCATTACTCGCCTGTCACCTCTAATCATCTCGTCCACCCGCTGCACGGATGCTTCTGTTGCAATCTCACCAGAACGACCAGATAGGATTTCATCAACAATTTTAGAGCCTCATGGAGAAAATTCTTCTACCCAGCTACGCATCTCTTTACGGGACAATCATTTGTCAGCATAAACACGAAGCATTTCTTTATGAATGTCCTATGCAGGCAGTCCTTTTGCCCACAAAAAAACGCACAACAGCACGTTGCTCTTTGGTGGTACACTCCGTAAGTACAATCGCCATTTTGTTAATGCGCTGCGCATGCGCATGAGACACGTATCACCACCTGACGAACGGGAATATAAAGTTCGATGTTGCTGTCACCTAATGAAACCTGTAGAAAACACCAACTACATTTACCTGCCATCCCACATAACTGCGTGACCTACTTATTGACTCGCTCTCGTAACTCCGAAGATCTTTCAGGCAGTCACACTCTTGTATTTGAAATACACAATATGTAATTTTTTTTTTTTTTTAATGGTTCCTGTCATGATGAGGTAAACAATATATACAATATTGTGAGACTGGAAACAAGTGTCATCTTTGACTGTTTATTAAAGGAAAACCACTACAAATCATTGAACATCGTCATGTTTTCTTATGTACAATCACTGTCATTAACAACTAGACCAGCTCACAATGGTTGTTTGAAAAACGCTCATGTACATGCTGTCATTGTAATTTGCTTCATCATTGTGATGCAAAGTATGTGTGTTTGAAGATGCTTCTACTGCTATACAGGACGAATGCAAGTTACTCTGTACAGTTCTACCCAAGACCAAAATGGTAGAAATATAGATGGTCACATATTCATATGCTATGGAAGCTGTATGAATGTTTGTGAATACGTATTTGTCCGCTGACTGTCATGATCTGGAATACAGTTCCGACAGTCTATCTATGGAGTGCGCTTTGTTCTATTTGTGCAATTCCAGATGAGATTGCTGACCAGGAGCTGAAGAGTCAACTTAATTAATGAGCACAGATGAGATTGCTGACCAGGAGCTGAAGAGTCAACTTAATTAATGAGCACACCTTGTACAGACCATCTGACGGACAAAGTGTAGAGGCAGAACTAGGCAGATATACATAGTCTAAGTGGGATATCACTGACTATATGCAAGCATTTATAGACATTTAACACCCTTAGTCCCATGACTTATACTACGTTTTATTTGTTTTATTCCCAATAGATGCTCTTAACGAAACCTACACTGAAGGCGTGGTGAAGTTAATGTATATATTCTATGCTAGAATATTGTCACTGAATGTCTGGGTAGTAACTAAGATTTACTTAAGTAATATAAATTATTAGTATAACCAAACACACGCAGATGAGGTTCTGCAGCCACTGAACACCGCCTTTCACAAAACAGTTGGAAAGCCACATCTTTTAGGTAGGGTTTCGCAGGCTGTCATTTCCTTGATATACTGTCTGTAACGGTTCTTTTCTTTACCATAGAAATCTCTTATCGCAGTATTTTCTTGGTTGGCAGTTTACATCTTTCTTTAGCTGGAAATTTTAAGGGAATTCTGTATTGCGTCTTGCCTCGTTCGCTATACATAATAATCTTCCTGCTTCAGCGACACAATCCCACGACACATTTCTGACTAACCCTGACAACTATGTCCGTATCTTGAACAATATAACTGAGACAAACGGACTGCAGTTATGAGCACAAGTATAGCTTCTGCCCACTTCCTGGCTACGAAATACATTGCAGGAATATGTTTTTAACAACATAAAGTGAATAAGAAGGGTTTCAGACAACTAGAATGTAATTATCACACGAACGGCACATAATATAAACATGGTATAGCCTTAGTTAAAAATAGAAGAAGAAAAACAAATACAGACTACTACAAATACAGACTATTATGTTTATTGTTTAAAATTTACCTACCTACCCTTAGCAGGCTTCTATACATGGTTTTTCAAAGTTTGTCAAGCAAAAGCTGCATTTCAGACAATGACAAGTATCGTATGCAATAAGCAACTATCATTCAATGAAAGAAAGAGAATACTGAAATGTTATATAAAACTTTTCTTTTCTATGGCAGACAAACATGAAACGTGAATGAACAATTTAGGAAAGAGCTTGAAAGCTATGGAGAAGTGGTTCGTGAGACGAATGTTGCAAATACCTTATACTACTTGAGTAACTAACAACAATTGCATGAAAGAATCGACTGAAATTTGAACATTATTTTACAAAAAGTATACGAAAGAGATAAATAGCATGCTTTGATCATCTGATGAGAAGAGAGGAGATGTTGGAGAACATTGTCACGACAGGAAAGATCGAGGGGAAGAGAGGCAGAGGCCGACCAAGAGAAATAATGCTCGATGGGTTGAGACTGTGGCATGGAATGCAGGAATATCAGCAGCAGAGTTGATCCAGAACACCAAAGACCGAGATATGTAGAGAGACATGAACATCTACGCAAACTGGCATGACACTTGATGGTGTTGATGATGATGATGATGATGATGATGATGATGATGATGATGATGATGATGATGATGATGATGATGATGATGAGAAAGAGATAAATAGCACGCTGTGGTCATCTGATGAGAAAAGAGGCAGTGGAGGATTGGATAGATCCTTGGGGGGAAAAGCAGAGGCAGACAGAGAGAAATGATTTTGGATGGATTGATGACATGGAGGAATGTCATCGACAAGTTTTATCCAGAACGCAAAGGACTCAGATCTGTGGAGAAACATGAACACCGAGAATCGAGATCTGTTGAGAGACATGAACACCGAGGACCGAGATCTGTGGAGAGACATGAACACCGAGGACAGCATTCTGTGGAGAGACATGAACACCAAGGACCGAGATCTGTGGAGAGACATGAACACCGAGGACCGAGATCTATGGAGAGACATGAACACCAAGGACCGAGATCTGCGGAGAGACATGAACACCAAGGACCGAGATCTATGGAGAGACATGAACACCGAGGACAGCAATCTGTTGAGAGACGTGAACACCGAGGACCGAGATCTATGGAGAGACATGAACACCGAGGACCGAGATCTGTGGAGAGACATGAACACCGAGGACCGAGATCTATGGAGAGACATGAACACCGAGGACAGCAATCTGTGGAGAGACATGAACACCGAGGACCGAGATCTGTGGAGAGACATGAACACAGAGGACCGAGATCTGTGGAGAGACATGAACACCGAGGACCGAGATCTATGGAGAGACATGAACACCGAGGACCAAGATCTATGGAGAGACATGAACACCGAGGACCGAGATCTATGGAGAGACATGAACACCGAGGACCGAGATCTGTGGAGAGACATGAACACCGAGGACCGAGATCTATGGAGAGGCATGAACACCGAGGACTAAGATCTATGGAGAGACATGAACACCGAGGACCGAGATCTATGGAGAGACATGAACACCGAGGACCGAGATCTGTGGAGAGACATGAACACCGAGGACCGAGATCTGTGGAGAGACATGAACACCAAGGGCTGAGATCTGTGGAGAGACATGAACACCAAGGGCTGAGATCTGTGGAGAGACATAAACACCAAGGACCGAGATCTATGGAGAGACATGAACACCGAGGACAGCAATTTGTTGAGAGACATGAACACCGAGGACCGAGATCTATGGAGAGACATTAACACCGAGGACCGAGATCTGTGGAGAGACATGAACACCGAGGACCGAGATCTGTGGAGAGACATGAACACCGAGGACAGCATTCTGTGGAGAGACATGAACACCAAGGACCGAGATCTGTGGAGAGACATGAACACCGAGGACCGAGATCTATGGAGAGACATGAACACCAAGGACCGAGATCTGCGGAGAGACATGAACACCAAGGACCGAGATCTATGGAGAGACATGAACACCGAGGACAGCAATCTGTTGAGAGACATGAACACCGAGGACCGAGATCTATGGAGAGACATGAACACCGAGGACCGAGATCTGTGGAGAGACATGAACACCGAGGACCGAGATCTATGGAAAGACATGAACACCGAGGACAGCAATCTTTGGAGAGACATGAACACCGAGGACCGAGATCTGTGGAGAGACATGAACACCGAGGACCGAGATCTATGGAGAGACATGAACACCGAGGACCAAGATCTATGGAGAGACATGAACACCGAGGACCGAGATCTATGGAGAGACATGAACACCGAGGACCGAGATCTGTGGAGAGACATGAACACCGAGGACCGAGATCTATGGAGAGACATGAACACCGAGGACCAAGATCTACGGAGAGACATGAACACCGAGGACCGAGATCTATGGAGAGACATGAACACCGAGGACCGAGATCTGTGGAGAGACATGAACACCGAGGACCGAGATCTGTGGAGAGACATGAACACCAAGGGCTGAGATCTGTGGAGAGACATGAACACCAAGGGCTGAGATCTGTGGAGAGACATGAATACCGAGGACCGAGATCTGTGGAGAGACATGAACACCAAGGACCGAGATCTGTGTAAAGACTTGAACACCGAGGACAGCATTCTGTGGAGAGACATGAACACCGAGGACCGAGATCTGTGGAGAGACATGAACACCAAGGACCGAGATCTGTGGAGAGACATGAACACTAAGGACCGAGATCTGTGGAGAGACATTAACACCGGGGTGGGGGAATGTGGGTGGGGGAATGTGGGTGGGGGAATGTGGGTATAGGAATGTGGGTGGGGGAATGTGGGTGGAGGAATGTGGGTGAGGGTATGCGTTTGGATGGGTTGGGGTGTGTGGGTGTTGATGGGTTGTGATATTTGTGTGTGTTTGTGGGATGTGTTGATGGATGTGTGAGGGGTGAAAGTAGGGGTGTGGGAATGGGTGTGGGGGATGTGTGTATGGGTGGAGGATATGTGTATGGGACGGGTGCGGGGGATGTGTGTTTGGGTGGGGGATGTGTGGATGGTTTGGGGAAGTATGTGTGGGTGGCGGGGCTATGTGGGTAGGGGATTTTGTGGGTGGATTGGGGATGTAAGGGCGGGTGAGGAGAGGTGTATGGTGTGTGGGTTTGGGATATGTGTGCGGTGTGTTGGTGTGGGATGTGTGCATGGTGTGTGGATGGGGGGTATGTTTGTGATGATATGGGCGAGGATATGTATGTGGGTGGGGGATAGTGTATGGTGTAGGGATGTGTGTGATGTGTGCGGGGAATGTGTGTATGGGTGGGGGATATGTGTGGGTGAGTGGTGGTTGGGAGAAGTATGTGTGGGTGGTGGGGTGTGTGGGTGGGAGATGTGTGCGTGGATGGAGAATGTGTGGGTGGGTGTGTGTGAGTGGCTTAGGGATGTGTAGGTGGGTGAGGCATGTGTATGTGTCGGGGTGGGATGCGTGAGTGGGTGGAGGATGTGTGTGGGTAGGGGTATTGTGATCGAGAGATGTTTGGTTGGGGTGCGTGGGTGGGGGTGTGTGTGCATAGTGGAGGATGTGTGCGTGAGTAAGTGTGTGTTGGTGTATGGGTGGAAAATGCATGTGTGGGTGGGTAGACGTGCGTGGTGTGTTGGTTGGGGATATTGTGTGGGTGGGGTATGTGTGTGTGGGTGGGGGTATGTGGGGTGGATGGGTAAGGGTATATGTGTGGTTGTGGTGGGAATATTGTGTGGTATGTGGGTGGGGGATATGTGTGTGGTGTGTAGGTGGGGATGCATGGTGGTATGTGGGTGTGGGATGTGTTGGTGAGGGATATGTGTGCGGTGTGTGGGTTGGGAATATTGCGTGGTAGAGGATGTATGTGATGTGCGGGTGGGGAATGTGTGTGGTGGGGGATTGGATTAGTGCATGTGTGGGTGGGTGGAGGATGTATATGTGGGTGGTGGGGTGTGTGTGAGTGGATTGGGGATCTATAGGTCGTTAGGGAGATGTGTGTGTGTGTGTGTCGAGGTAGGGAGATGTCAGTTGGTGGGAATGTGTGTGTCTATGCTTTGGGGATGTGTGAGTGGATGTGCGATGTGTGGGTTGGTGGGGGATGTGTGTGCGTGGGTGAGGAATATGTGGTCGATGGAGATGTGGATGGGGATGGGTGGTTGGAGGTGTGGGTGGGGGAGAGGATGTGTAGGTTAGGATATGTATGTGGGTGGCGTCGGATGTGTGGGTTGGTGGGGGATGTTTGTGGGTGGCGAATGTGTTTTGGTTGGGGGAACAGTTGAGGGCAATGTGTGTGGGTGGGGAAAGTGCGGGAGGGGGTGGGTTGGTTGGTGGGGTATGTATGTGTCCCTGGGTGTGTGTGTGTGGGTAGGTGGGGTTGTGTGTGTGGGGTGGGGTGATGTATGGGTAGGTGGGAGATGGGCCTCATAACATGGTAATTTGTCTTGATTATGTTTACAACATTCATTCCACAATGTTTATCTTTCTTCCTATGTAAATGCATAATGCTCTTGATGAACGAAAGACGAGTTATTGGAAGGGTCGAATGTAAGACGGGCCTGCGTGCCCAATTTGTTACCCTTTTAAAATAAAGTTGATTTGATTTGATTTGATTTTTTATTCCTTTCATTATGCTGATCTCCAAATGCTCCCAGATAAGAACTCTCACTCTTAAACTTCCGGTGTTCTGATACGAGGTAGCCGATTCAACCCTTACATCGGTCATTTGGACTTAAAAGGATGACAACTCGTCCTTGACTAGGGGAAGTAATTTATAATTACCACAAAATCAAAGTGGGTTCGGCTGATGGTGAAGGACACTGATCATAGGAAAAGCTAATCCACACGCACAAATCGGTCAAGTGTACCAGAAGCAGTAGCACATGTATGAACTACGCTTGAGTTCAAAAGCGAGAGAACGTTACAAATTTAAAAAAAAAACACTAATGACTCTTCAAGCAAATTTATTCTTTGCGTCCTGGTGAGACATTTTAATGAGGCATTCATTCAAAGAGTAGGTGACTGCTTGGTTGAAGATCCTCGGGAAGACTCAGCTGTAACCCTCAAGTGCGATGCTTTGGCGTCAAGATTGTTTGAGGTATAAAATATTGTGGATCTGGAGGACTGAGTGGTCTCGAGGTATGGTGTCCGCCTCGAGTGCTGGGGGTCCCGGGTTTAAGCCCCTGTGAGGGCCGGTATGTTTTCACGTGGACTTCTAGTAACAAACTTTCCTCTGGTCTCTGGGTAGTGAGGTCGGATGCCCGTGTGTATTGTTGCGTACGTAAAAATCCCGTGGCAGTTTTTTTTTTTTTTTTTTTTTTTTTGGGGGGGGGGGGGGTTTGATTTGCTGTCAACATCAGCATCGTTCAGCTGTATGTTGATCTCTTGGCAAGATTACGCTCAGTAGTTTGCTATTGCTTTCTGAGCGGCCGGCTCACATACCCCGTAAGTTACCGACGCGATTCGAACCACTGGTGATTCTCACCGTCGTCACGTTACTTACGAGAGTATACAAGATTACGAAGAAAAGTTGCTAACCTCTAGGCCAGGAAGCCGACCCTTGGCAGTTGGAAATCGAAAAAGAGTGTGCTCTAACCGCACTACTCGGGCAAGTTTTATAGTTAAACATCTGCCCAAAGTATTTCAGGATCCTCACCAGTGCTACTGAGTTCGTGCACTGAGCTGAGATTCTCCAGACTCATGCTTGAGTTAGGAGTAGAACGGAGCACTTATGGGTTACACCTGTGTGCCGTGATGTTGATCCGTCGACTAAACTAAACTAAACTAAACTAAACTAAACTAAACTAAACTAGTGTTGTGTGTCTATGGCTCCGAGGTTGGTGTGGAGACCTTTCTCCCGATTCGCTGCTGCTGCCTACCAACAGGTTAACTAGTGTGTATGTGTGTATGTGTGTTTGTGTGTATATATATATATGTGTGTGTGTTTGTGTCTGAGTGTGTGTGTGTGGGCGTGTGTGTGTGTGAGTGTGTGTGTGCGCGCTCGTGTGTGTGTGTGTGAGTGTGCATATCCCTGAAAATGATAGTTTAAATAAAACAAAAATCATACTGGTGTTGTAAATGTGACAATATATCGATGTCTAGAGCTAGTCGCAAGTCGTAAGTCTTTACTTTATCTATGAAGGAGCAATTAGAGACAAAGCTCTGATTGTTTGCATTGAACGTGTAAAGTATGCATATGTTTCTTCAACAGGTTTTCACGTTAGGAAGCTCGGCTTAACATACGCATTTAAAAGAAATTCCTCTAACTATATGTCAGAAATCAGTGACCAGAGATGTCATGAACTACTTGATGTTACAGGAAAACACCTACAGAAATACCCAGGGAGATGGCTACACTGTGTCCACGATTCCTTCACCTCGTTTGGTTCGGTAAATAAAAATGTTTAAGTGTAGCGGTTTAAATGTGGCTGATCTGCAAATATCTAGGCGACTGTATTAATTGCAACTACAGAAATACAGCACCAGTGATAATAGTATGGTCAGTATTGACCAGGATTGAAAAGTTTCTTTCGAAGCAGACTACCAGTGCCCATAATCTGCTTCCTTGTCCAGGGTGAAGGAGTTGGGATTGAAGTCAGGGGCCGTCTGACATAAATGTTTTCTCAAGGGGACGAGACCTTTTACTCAACACAGAACTGGTGCAGTCAGTCGATATACGCCGCGAGGCAACACTGTTAAGGTATCGTACTATGCCTATCTCCTTACTTTCTTCTTCTTCTTCTTCTTCTTCTTCTTCTTCTTCTTCTTCTTCTTCTTCTTCTTCTTCTTCTTCTTCTTCTTCTTCTTCTTCTTCTTCTTCTTCCTCTTCTTCTTCTTCTTCAACTTCAATTCAATCGCAATGTTGTGTATATCACTGTGTTCGTTCTAAGAGTAGATTTACATACTACTCAACTCTTCAAGTTTATGTGACCGTTTATTTAGTGAAATGATGGATTCTTTGTGATATGTGATGGTAAGAGCAGCTATTTTTGAATGTTACCAATTATCGATCCACGTCAACTTGAGAATTAGCCATGCGGGGCTAACAAGTAATAATCGCTACGCACGCCCTACAGAAGGGCCGGCGCTTTTATTTACTCCATTATTGTGCTGAATTTACACACTCGTCAAGTTTATGTGACTGTTTATGTAGTGAAATGAAGATTTCATTGTGACACGTGAGGGTAAGAGCATCCATTTTTGAATTTTTACCACTTATCGATTCACGACTACGTGAGACTTAACTATGTGTGACTAGCAAGGGATAAGCGCCACGCACGATCTACAGAAAGGCCTGCAGTTTTATTTACTTCTTGCCTTGTCGAGCTGCCTATATTGCCAACATGTCCTCCAACTTACGATCATCAACTGTGTCAAAGCGTGGTGAAAATGTAAACAAAAACAAGACGGGACAAAAGTTAGTTAGCACGCCAGCTCAGCGACTGAATCGATCATCTTCATCGCCAACATCCATCACGTTGTCTAGTGAACAATCAGACACTGATGTCCTGCTGGACAAACAACACAATTCACCAGCTCAATCTTATCAAACTAACACATCACCTTCAAAGACGCTTTCTTCGGCCGAAACACAGAGCCACAATGATTGTTGTCGTGATCTAATTCAGGCTTTGGAGACGAGGTTACAAGATTTTATTACCAACAACACCACTAACATTATTGCGGAGTTTAAAAAAGAAAACATTCTTCTTCGAGAGGAAATCCGAATTCTTAAAGAAGAGAAGGAGACTTTTAAAACATCCATTCATGCCTTGAAACTAAAGCGTGCACAGTCATTTCATAAAAGTGCACAAACAGAAAGTATCCATGGTGTTGTAGATGCGTGTGTTACCAGTGAATGTTCGTCGCATAATGACATACAGATAGTTTCTACAAGCAACAAAACCACCACTAAACCTGTAGAACGCACACCATCTATCTACCCCATCGATGTGCATGTCAGCAACAGGTTCCAGGCCTTAAGTGTAGACTCTCCAGCAGCAAACTTGGAATCACAGAGCTCAGTCGTTACCACTACTGGATATCAACAACCAACGCAAGCAAGATATAATAAACAAAAACACAAGAAAGACGACAGTGACCAGTGGCAACAACAGTCCAAGCGGACACGCCAGCAGCGTGAAATAACCATAGATCATAGTGCAACGCATGTCGTCATTGGAGACTCCCTGCTGAAGGGAATCTATAGTGATCGCATGTCATCTTCTGACAGCGAATCAACTTCAATCTACCCTGTACCAGGCGCTGACATTGACAGGCTGACCGCTACACTGCGACGATTCCAAGTGAACGACCGAATTAGGAGAGCAACAGTCCATATTGGTGTTAATGACATAATGGATAATAAAATCATCAGCACCTCACAACTAGCTACATTGGAGGTGCTGTTGCGCAATAGATTTCTGAAATCATCTTTGTTTATTTCATCTATCATCCCACCATGTTACGGGTTCCAGCGTCGTACTGCCGATGCTGCTAATCTAACGTTATATAAATTCTGTAAAAATAATAGCATGAATTTCATAAATAACACCCCTTACTTTACGTCACCGTCCAAAGAAAAAACTATACAGGGATCAAATACATTGTTCCAAGCTAGGAAGTAGCTTCCTAGCGAAGAACATAAAATATCCCGAACGTGCACAACAACCAGCACCAGTTACAGGAGTAAACCGAACTTCACCTCCGGCAACAGCCACCTCACTGTGTTCAGAAAACACTCCTTCTCTTCCCACACCACCCTTGCGTGTACCTCAGGAACACAATGGTGTGAATAGCAACCCAAGCTCCAATCCAAATGTTGCTAAATATGATACTTTGTTTCCTACCTTGCCCGTAAAACAGTCTCCCTCTATGATATCAAAGGGGACACCGTTAAACAATGGTGCTGTACCGTCGATGCCTGCTTCCAATGTAGGCACTTCCAGTGACAATCATAGCAATCCCTCGCTGGACGGTAATCTACAACCCTATGAGTGGAACCGTCAACTTCAGCAGCTAATGCGATACAATCCTGCAGCCCTGCACCAAGCATTCATGATATCACTCCAGCAAAGACATTTTCCTGCCCCCTCTAACAACCCTAACTATTTCTAAATAAAGTTTCAAAATCCCTGCAATTTGTATACCACAAGCGACATCTTCCTTTTAGTTTGTAATGTTCGCTAATCACGATCAGTGGCTCAACAAAAATGGTCTATATATAGGCCATCTCAACATCTTTCATCTGCTCAACAAATTACCTGAGCTCTCTGTAATACTGTCCAAACAGTTTCATGTGTTTGGAATTACAGAAAGTCGTCTTAACGACAAAATAACCGACTCTGAAATCTCACTTAAGGAATTTAAAGTAATTCGGAATGATGTAAATCAAAAATTAGAGACAGGTATTGCTGTATACATTTCCAATTCTCTCAACTGGTCCCGTAGAAGTGATCTCGAGACAGTAGAGATAGAATGTGTTTGGTTAGAGGTGAAGCCAGCCAGTCAACAACCGTTTCTCATTGGATACCTATATAGGAATCCTTGTGCCGGGTACAGTTGGTATGACTGCTTCACTACAATGATGGATAGAGTGTTTACAGCAGGTAGAGAAGTTATGATACTAGGTGACTTCAACATAGATATTAGTAAACCCAACCAGACATGGGACGATATCATTCTTTCTTACAATTTCAAACAACTAATAAACCTTCCCACAAGGGTTACTGACACATCCTCAACTATAATTGATCATATATGTTACTTGTCCAGATAATATTATTGAATGTTCTGTTCCTGTTTGTACAGTTAGTGACCACTACCCGGTATGTTGTACATGGTCAAGAATTGGGTTCAAACCTCTTAAACATAAACATGTAAGTATCAAATTCAGGAATTTTAAAGCATTCAACCAAGATTTATTTTTGCAAGACTTAAGAAAAGCAGCCCTTGATCACGTTTACCAACTTCCTGACCCGGACGATGCATTAGCTTTCTGGACGAAGACAGTCTGTGTTCGATAAACACGTGCCAATCAAAGAAGTTCGAGTCAAAAATCAACATAAATCCCCATGGGTCACTAGAGAAGTGCTGGAAATCATGAGAGAGCGAGATACAGCACACAAAAATAAAGACTTCATCAATTACCGCAGACTAAGGAATAAAGTTAAATATGAAATTCGTAGGATAAAAAAAGATCATTTTAAAAATTTGATTGTAGATAATTCAAACAGTACAAATATATGGAAGGCTATTAACTTGCTAACCAATAAGAAACGCCCTACAGAATCAGCAATACCAAATTCTATAACATGCGATGAATTCAGTTGGTTCTTTGAATCAGAAATACAGAATCTAAAGTCTTCAATACCAGACTCATCGTGTAATTTAAGTTCACTGGCATCATTCTGTGAGGAGAAGTGCACCAGAAATATTCCCGCTGAGATTCCGTTAATGTCTGTTGCAGACGTTTATAAATATCTCTTGAACCTCAAATCAACAAACTCACACGGCCTAGATGGTATCAGTAATAGAATTCTTCGTTGTGCTGCACCAGTCATTAGCGAGTCCTTAACGTTCATATATAACCAGTGCCTGGCCAAAAACTACTTTCCATCTGCATTTAAAATAAATTGCTAAAGTGTTTCCGCTAATTAAAAATGGCTCAATCGATAATAGCGTTTTGGGTAATTATAGACCTATTTCCTTACTATCGTCGCTATCAAAACCACTAGAAAAACACATTCATAAAATAACGTTACACCATTTAATTAACAATGATCTAATAATTAACAGTCAATCTGGGTTTCGACCTAAATATTCTTGCCATAGTGCTCTAACAAAAATGACCGATAACTGGCACTTAAACATCAACAACGGTAGAATTTGTGGAGTGGTGTTTGTAGACTTTAAAAAAGCTTTTGATATGGTAGATCACGATATTTTAATTAGAAAACTAAAGCAAATGAAGACAAGCACCAACATGGTGAACATAATTACGTCATTTCTATCCGACAGGCAACAAGTCGTGTCCTTCAACAACTGTCTATCAAGACCCACACAGCTTAATATTGGTATGCCTCAGGGCTCAATACTAGGTCCGCTGCTTTTTGCAGTTTATATTAATGATCTTCCTTTATATATCAATACAACTTGTGATCTATTTGCAGACGACTGTACTATATATACTAGTCAAGAAAACCGTATTGAATTAGAGAATTCTTTACAAAAGGAACTTGATAATCTTACTAGATGGAGCAATGAAAACCGCATGCAAATTAACATCGATAAAACCAAATCCATGCTAATAACGACCAGACAAAAACTACAGACACTAGCCATAACTGGATCACCGCTCGAACTCCGCATGGGCACGTTACCTATAGTTAATGTGACTGAACATAAAACACTAGGGCTTTTAATAGACAGCCATTTTAACTGGAGCTCTCATGTTCACGCTCTTACCAAGAAAATAGCACAAAAAGTTTACCAACTTGCTAAAATTCAGCACTTCCTGGACGAAAGCACACGAAAAATATTCTATACATGCTATATCCAATCACATCTCGATTACTGTTCCACAGTTTGGGATGGTTGCCCTAAATCTAATTCAAAACGACTATGTTCTCTACAAAACAGCGCTATTCGTCTGGTTTCTGGCATAAAGCACGTTGAAAGTAATATTTTGTACAGTCATCTAAGACTTCTACCACTACAAAAGCGCTTCCTTTTCAACAAAGCCAAATTAGTGAATAAAATTATATCTCAAAATACCCCAGAGTATCTTCTGCCGCTGATTCAATCTAATGCAATGAACAGCAAGCGCCTAAATTTGTTACATGTCTCAAAGCCTAGATTGGACCTATACAAAACATGTTTCGCCTATTCTGGTGCTCACTTATGGAATGATCTGCCTCCAGATCTGAAAACTCCAATGAGTCCCTACACATTTAACCGAAAACTCTTTCAATACTTAATCCATACCGACTATATGCCACCATAATTCATTTACTGGTATAATTGTTCAGTATAATTGTTCAGTATAATTGTTCATTATAATTGTTTAACTATAATT
Organism: Cepaea hortensis; assembly: GCA_963921405.1. Lineage (NCBI taxonomy): Eukaryota > Metazoa > Mollusca > Gastropoda > Stylommatophora > Helicidae > Cepaea > Cepaea hortensis. Next base: position 72,534,133 of record OY992894.1, on the reverse strand, counting down.
GTTCACTATATATGTGTGTGCGTGTGGGAGCGAGAGAGAGAGAGAGAGAGAGAGAGAGAGAGAGAGAGAGAGAGAGAGAGAGAGAGAGAGAGAAAGAAAGTGGGTGTCAGAGAGAGGGAGAGAGTATGTGCGCACGTGCGTGCGTGTGTGGAGAGAGTGATTGAGCTAGAAATGGTGGGTGAATGTGTCAGTGAATGCATTCGTACATGTATGTGTGAGAGTGAGTGAGGGAGTGTGTGCGTGCGTGCATGCGTTCATGTGCATGTGTATGTGTATGTGTGAGAGAGTGTGATTGAGAGAGTGAGTGTGTGTGTGTGTGTGTGTGTGTGTGTGTGTGTGTGTGTGTGTGTGTGTGTGTGTGTGAAGGATTGTGTGTTAGAGAGTGAGACAGTGGGAGAGTTGATGTGTTAGTGTGTGTGTGAGCGTGCGCATGCGTGTGAGTGTGTGTATATGAAAGAATACAGAGAGAGAGAGAGAGAGAGAGAGAGAGAGAGAGAGAGAGAGAGAGAGCTGAGCTGATGCATGTCGTGTAACACGCATGTTATGTAACACGCGAATCCATATGTTTGTGTATTCTCATCTGTCATATTATCAGTTAAATACCATTTGATTTTATCATGCATAATATAAACTCATGTTCATTACTGTAGTTTGAGTGAGAGAGTCAGTGAGTGTGAATGAGAGACAGAACGAGTGAGCGTGAGAGTGAATGAGTGAGCGGGAGAGTGAATGAGTGAGCGGGAGAGTGAATGAGTGAGCGGGAGAGTGAATGAGTGAGCGGGAGAGTGAATGAGTGAGCAGGAGAGTGAATGAGTGAGCGTGAGAGTGAATGAGTGAGCGTGAGAGTGAATGAGCGGAAGAATGAATGTGTGAGCGTGAGAGTGAATGTGTGTGTGT